>JAFVLL020033144.1:35000-73895 GCA_021397915.2 Tor tambroides
CCCTAGTAACCACACAGAATACCCTAGCAACCACCCTGAACACACTAGAAACCACCCAGAACACCCTAGTAACCACCCTGAACAACAAACACCATAGAAACCACCCACAACACCATAGCAACCACCCACAACACCATAGAAACCACCCAGAATACCCTAGCAACCACCCTGAACAACAAACACCATAGAAACCACCCAGAACACCCTAGTAACCACACAAAATACCCTAGCAACCACCCTGAACACACTAGAAACCACCCAGAACACCCTAGTAACCACTCTGAACAACAAACACCATAGAAACCACCCAGAACACCATAGCAACCACACAGAATACCCTAGCAACTACCAGAATACCCTAGCAACCACCCACAACACCAAACACCACATAAACCACCCAGCATACCATAGCAACCACTCTGAACACCCTAGTAACCACCCTGAACAACAAACACCATAGAAACCACCCAGAACACCCTAGCAACCACCCACAACACCAAACATCACATAAACCACCCACAACACCATAGTAACCACCCAGAATACCCTATCAACCACGGTGAACACCCTAGAAACCACCCAGGACATTGTAAAGCTACACAGAATACCCTAGCAATCACCCAGAACACCACAAAACCAAATAAAATACACTAGCAACCACCCAGAATACCCTAGCAACTACATAAAACACCCTAGCTACCACCCAGAATACTATAGTAACTACCCAGAACACCCTAGCAACCACACAGAATACCATAGCAACCATCAGAACACCCTAGCAACCACACAGAATACCATAGCAATCACCAGAACACCTTAGCAACCACTGAGAACACCACAGAAACCACCAAGAACTCTGAATGAAAGAAAATAAACAGAGAGATGCATGAAGTAATTTTTTCCCTATAAACGCAGAATAAAGTGTGTTCTGTATAAACTGCTGTCACCGTGGGCGAGTGTTGTTCCACCTGCCTCTCTCTCTCTCTGTCTCTTTCTCTTTCTCTCTCTTTCTGTCTTTCTCTCTTTCTCTGTCTCTCTGTCAGGTGGCACAGAGCCACAGATGACACATTGTTTCTCACAATCGCTCTCTTCCATTTGCACAAAGATTCTAGATTCTAAAAGTCTATTAAAACCAATGCCAAAGGCTGAAAAGTTCCACTTGTTGTGTTTCATTAAAGAAGGCCACAAGGAGCTGTGTTTCGATGATGAGGGCATCTGAGGTCCTGAGGAGCGATGCGTGTGTGTAATTCGCAGGTTTTATTGTGTTGTCGTCTGTCAGTGCCTCGTCAAGGCGTGTGATAGAAATGTGCCGTCAGCTCCATCGGCCCGTCAATCAAACTCTAACTGCTGATTCTACTTTGACTCGCTTCCAACAAGAAATAGAGCAACAGCCAACTGCCAATAAAGCTCGTCTTTAATTATAAACATAAGGTTCAGAAAATGATGCCCATGTGCTACTGTTCAGCCTCAGGCCGTCCAGATCCTTTGGTCTTCACAACCACCAAAATCAACCTGTCTGAGCTCTTCATCAACACTCTGTAGAGACGGTATGATTTATTATTTCATGCGTGTAAAAGGAACAAAACGCTGCCTGATGGAGGAAATTATTTTTAATGATGCTTAACTATGGATGAGAAGCAGAGAGATGAAGAGATGATTAACTGCTAAAATATGATGTGATTTCAATGATTCTGCTATGACATAAAAGAATAAATAAAAAAAGGAATTGCAACTTTTTATCTCACAATTCTGACTTTTCTCAATTCTAAATTTATATCTAACAATTCTGACTTTCTTCTCCAAAAAAAATAAATAAATAAAAATTAGGGTTGTGAGATATAAAATCACAATTCTAAAAAATTCTGATTTTTTTAAAGTCGCAATTACTAGATATAAACTCTCAATTGTGAGAAAATCTGGCTGAAATTTTGACTTTTTTGAGAAACAAAGTACGAATTGTGAGACAAAAGTTGCAGTTTTGAAGACACTGAAGACAAAATTCATACTTTTTAGATATACAGAAAATGCAGACTTGCAGCTCTGAGAAAAGTGAACTGTGAGACATAAATTCAGAATTGCAAGAAAGTCAAAATTCTTGAAATTATGACTTTTTTCCTCATTGCAGATTTATATCTTGTATTCTGACTTTTTTTTTTCCAGAATTGCATGAAAGAAGTTGTTTTGTGAGATGTGAACTTAGAATTGTGAGATAAAAGTCAGAATTACACTTTTAATTTTTTTATTCTGTGGCAGAAACAAGCTTCCAAATTCAAAATGTTACCATTTTTAGGTTACTATTTGTTCAGTGCAGTAAACTCCACAGAAGAAAATCAGTCACAGGGGTTTGCAATGAAATGAGGGTGAGTAAATGAAGACAAAATGATCTTTAGTGGTGAACCATCACTTTAACAACCCTTTAAAACTCTTTCTGAATGATTCCTCAGATCATGTGTGTGTTCTTGAGGAGACGTTTGCTGCTACTCAGATGCACAATTTTCATCTACTGGAGCAGAAAACAGCTGAAACCATATAAACCATCTGTTTTAAACATTAATGTTTATTGTGGGTCTCTGATATTCTATGCAAATCACACAGATGAACTCCATTCTATTGTTGCTGTCGGAAACAGGCAAAGCCTCGTCTAGGTGTGGTAAGAAAATCGCTTCCTCTCGTTAAACTATATTGGCTCGACTTGTTTCTCTATCAGCTAATGTAAAGAAAGCCAAGTGACTAAATGCACAGGAATGCATAATACACAATAAACACAAGCGCCCTATATAGTGCTCACGGGGACTGAAGCGGGCGGTGCACAGCTGTTTATTCAGGGACAGACTGCACTGATAAACATTCACATGTTCAGAATGTAAAATGAAGCAATAATGAGAAGCTGCTCCTCACAGCATGTCACGCACATGCACACACACACACACACGCACACACACACACACACTCGCTCGCTCACACGCACATCAACATGCTACTGACTCAAGAGCTTGTATAAGCATGCACACACACACCGCCTGCATCTGTGACCCATAAAACACCAAAATAAAACACCATATAGAGTTGATACTAAAGCTGTGTGTAGTATTATACTAAAATTAACACTGTTTCTACATATCAAACTACACAGATTTTAATGAGAAGTGAAAAATTATGCAAAAGATAATCTCTAACTTCAACCAGTGTTGCTTTAGTATGCTTGATAGTTTTTACTAATATTTAGATTTTTTTTATTTTATTTCCTGTCTTTGCTTTTAAGTTGTTTTTTTTTTTTGTAGTGTTTTTATTATTTTTTTAATATGTTTATATAGCTTTTTTATTTTTATTTATTGGTTTTAGTTTATTTAGTTTTAGTTATTTTAGTAATTTAAGTTAAACTAAATGAAAATGACAAATATAATAATAAATTTGATAAAAAAAAGCTTATGTTTTTATTTTTAAAATTTCAGTTAAAGTTTATTTTATTTCAAGTAAAGAAAGTTTGTTTTTTTAAAAAGGTGTTTATTATGGTTTTGGGTTTAGTTAACACTGCATTTAATGTACTATTATAGTTTATTTGTTAATATTTATATATTTTTAAAATATGTCATTTATAAGTTTTTTGTGGTTGTTATGTTTTTTGTTATTTTTTATTTGGTTTTTGTTGTTTTACAAATATGTAAAGTTATGTTTTTTTTGTTTATTTTTAGTTCTTTTAGCATTTCAAGTTCAACTAAACAAAAATGATAAATATTGCCACTAGCTGAAATAAAGCATAAGTTAACCTTTTTATTATATTATTTTATTTTATTTTATTTCAGCTAATGTTTATTTTATTTCAGGTAACTATGATTTTAGTTTTGCTTTAACTATAATAACCTTGAACTAACGCACCTTTCACTGTCGTCTTTTAAATTTAATTACATTATAATTCTTCTCATAATTCCGCATAATAAATCCAAATCTTGATGTAACTTATTAAAAGGACTAGTTCACCAAACAATGATCACCCTGTCATCATTTACTCACCATAATGCTGTTTCAAACATGCATGACTCTTACTAAAGATATTTAGCAGGAGGTTCATGCAGCATATACTGAACCCTGACTAAAAAAAAAAAAAAGATAAAAACAACAATGCACCAATAAAGCACATTCTATAAGTCTTCTGAAGTCATGTGATGCTTTGTATGGGAAACAGACTGAAACTAAAGTCATTATTCACTGTAAAAGAGCAGGCTGAACATTCTGCTAAACATCTCTTTTTGAGTTTTATGACAGTAGAGTGAGTAAATAATTGCACAATGTTAACTTAAATCATGTAAATGTGCCGTAATGAAGCGTGTGCCCTTCGACCAGCATGATCTCATGTTCCCAGTGAACAAATGTGTAATTTCACCACAGCAGCTGTGAGTCACACACACACACACACACACACACACACGCACGCACGCACGCACGCACGCGCGCGCGCTCTCAGAGAAGTGTACAGAATATACAGACAAATCAAGGTGGAAAAGAGGACATGCTGTTCTGTGGCTGCTGTACTTTGCTCCTGTTCAGGTGAAGAATGTGTGTCGTGAGATTTATTAGGACTTCAAAGACTCGACTGACTAAAGCTGACACTCCCACTGCAGCTCAACCTCGCTCGCTCGCTCTCTCTCTCTCTCTGTTTTTTGTGAATGACAAAGCTGCAGTGACTGACAGCTCTCTCTGTCTCTCTCTCTTGCTCTCTTTCACATCACACATCGATTGTTCTCATACAGAACATGTGATTGTTTGAAAGGATACGGGAATTTTTTCTTCCTCAGGAGCTGTAAAACTCGTCTTGAGGTTGCAATGAAAGAACAATTGACAATGTTATAAAAAAGCGTTTCTAATTGCATGTGCATCAAATTAATGACTTTCTGTGATTAGAAAGAAACTCATAGACAAGAAATAAAGGTATAGTGGTAGGTTTTAAATGTGTGTGTGATTTTTTAGTGATTTTTTATGTATATCGTACACCATATATACATATATATATATATATATATATATATATACGTGTGTGTGTGTATATATGTGTGTGTGTGTATATATTGCACCAAATAAATTAAAAAAGGGGAAATATACCATCTGAAATACTTTGTGTAATCTATCAGCTTCACAGAAATAAACTGAAAAATGTTGCAAAATGCATTAATTCTGAAAACAAACAAACAAACAAAAAAAATCAAGCAGCTCCGAAGGCAACAGTTTTATTACTCAGCTCAATGTAGTTTAATAATTGAATTATATACCTTTTGAAACTCGTCTGTAAAAGCTGGAGTCCATTAGGCACATCTCCAAACATGGATAAAATATCTATAAAAATATAATGAAATATTAGCATCAATACATGTTAAATAAATATTAATAAATGCAAAAGGTACCATCAGAATGCAGTGATATTTTTGAATAGTTGTTAATGTAGTTATAAACTCTACCAGCAGGGGCAAACTGACCCACACTAACCAGCTAAACCTGGTGACAAACAGTGTTACCCGCTGAGGAAAATCTGTAGAAACTGTGTTTTAAATGTGAACGGCTCAGTTACCTTGAAAGATGAAGATCTTCACAGATCTCTGAAATGACAAATTTAGATGCATGAAAACACTGAGATAATGTTCATGTCTGAACCTGCTCTGATTCTTCTCCAGCAGAACACAAATGTCACACGGGATTCTCCTCATTTTTCTCCATGCTGCCAGTTTTCATCGTACAGTTACAAAACAAATGAAAGGTTCAGTATTATCAGACCTGTGCGCTCACAATTTATGATTTCTCTATTTATTAGAGTTTGTCAAGTCAGGGTTTCCAAAACTGGAGTTTATGAGTTGATGAAAAGCTAATTATATGTAAAATTAAAATAATTAAATAATTATAGTATTTTTTAAATTAGTTTTTTTATGTCTAGTTTTATTGATTAGTTTTAGTTATTTTAGTACTTAAAGTTTAACTAAAAAGTGAGAAATGCTGCCTTGGCAACTAAAATAATTTCACTTTTATTTATTTTATTTCTGTAAGATTTATTTTATTTCAAGTAATAATTTGATTATTTTAAAATAAACTAAAAATTAAAATAAAATAAAAAATAAAAATCCCTACAATTTTCTGTTTTCATTTAATTTCTCTGTTGTTGTTTTTTTAATCATTTTTATTTTTTAAATATCTTTATTGTTTTTATTTTATATAATTTATAAAATAAAATATTTATTAAAATAATTAAAAAATAATTAAATAATTATAGTAATTTTTTAATTAGTTTTTTATGTCTAGTTTTTACTAATTTTATTGATTAGTTTTAGTTTATTTAGTTTTAGTTATTTTAGTACTTAAAATTTAACTAAAAAGTGAGAAATGCTGCCTTGGCAACTAAAATAAATTTACTTTTATTTATTTATTTACTTTATTTCTGTAAGGTTTATTTTATTTCAAGTAATAATTTGATTATTTTAAAATAAATTAAAAATTAAAATAATAAAAAAAATCCCTAAAATTTTCTTTTTTCATTTAATTTCTCTGTTGCTCTTTTTTAAATAATTTTTATTTTTTAAATATCTTTGTTGTTTTTATTTTATATAATTTATAAAATAAAATATTTATTTATTAACATAATTAAAAAAATAATTAAATAATTATAGTAATTTTTTAATTAGTTTTTTATGTCTAGTTTTTACTAATTTTATTGATTAGTTTTAGTTTATTTAGTTTTAGTTATTTTAGTACTTAAAGTTTAACTAAAAAGTGAGAAATGCTGCCTTGGCAACTAAAATAAATTTACTTTTATTTATTTATTTACTTTATTTCTGTAAGGTTTATTTTATTTCAAGTAATAATTTGATTATTTTAAAATAAATTAAAAATTAAAATAATAAAATTAAAAATCCCTAAAATTTTCTGTTTTTAATTTCTCTGTTGTTGTTTTTTTTAATCATTTTTATTTTTAAAATATCTTTGTTGTTTTTATTTTATATAATTTATAAAATAAAATATTTATTTATTATATAATAACTTTTATTTTATACTTACAATTTTTTTTTAATGTAAATAATTTAAATATAGAAATATTTCGTTTACCCACACGTCATTTGACCATTAAACAACATCAGAAAACCTGCATGAACATGTGAATGTCTATTAAATGATTAAAATATTAACTTTAAATGAAACACTTTAGCTCAAACGGGTGTGGCTGATGAAAAAGGGTCAACCATCACTAGTACTAGTAAGTGCTACCAACGCGATCAAACCTTGTGTTTTAAAAGGTTGGTCACAGCCTATGACTAAACCATTTAAAATAACCATTTAGGTTGGCATCAAGGAAATCCATGCAGCTTGGAGGAAACGCTGCAGGCGTGTGTTTTTTTCTGTCAGTGTTAATAAAGCAACGCTGAGCTGCTCAGGAGCCAAGGAGAAATTCCCCTGATGATCAATGAAGAAATCAAAAACCCCCTCAACCGTCTGTAAATCCTCAGGAGGAGAATACGTGCGCAGAAACAGCTGCTGATAGACATCGATTCCCAAGAGACACCTGCAGCCGCCGCAATGCGGACGTGTAAAAATAGCATGTGAATGTGCACAGATAATCACTTGTAAGGCTTTATAACAGCATTGTTGATACGGGCGAGTAGCGATAACATCTCAGTGCCATCAGTTTAAAACTGCCTAAATATGGAAACATATCCGGTTCTTCATCTTCAACTTGAAATCAACAATAAAAGCTGGTCAAATCTCATCTGACTTCACTATTCACAAACCCCCGCTTGGCGCCATTTGACGTCTGACCTTTCAGAGGTCAAATCTGACGTGCTTCAACAAATACAGGCCATATATTTGTATTTGGATGAGTTATTATTGTTATCTTGTATGTTTCTGCTGACGTAAACAAAGGAGAAACAGCTTATAAACACAATGATGAGAGAATCAGCTGTTGATACGGTTTAGATGTCCTTCTGGAGCTCCAGATATAGAGACGTTTGGGGTTCACAAGAGGATAGAATACTGCTGGATGGATAATAATGAAATTTTAAAGAAAATTGTATAATTACTTATCTTCATCACAGCAAACAGGAGCGGCACAAAGTCCACAACAACACACGATTTGAGGAATCGTTCATGTCTGGAGAACAAACAAACTTTAGTGTTAAAGGTTTGATCACATAGAAGTGGGAAAAATAGTGATGCACACACTAATGTAAAAGGTACACTAGAAGTATTTACAAGAAAATAGTCCGACTTTTTCTTGTGCAATGCTTTTTCCTCAGAGTTACGAGAGAAAAAGTCTGAATTGTGAAAAATATGAAATGAGAATTAAACTGAGAATTGCAAAATTGCAAGATAATAATAATAATAATAATAAATCTGACTTTTTGGAATTTTATATATTTTAGTTCTTGGTTTACTCGTATATCTCTTACAATTTTCTTACAATCAAACAAGCTTCCATAATAAATTGATCAGGACTGGCAATAAAAAAAAATGTATGTTGCAAAATATTTCTATTTCAAACAAATACAGTTCTTTTGAACTTTCTATTCATCTGTGAATCCTGAAAAATAAAATGTATCACGGTTTCCACAAAAATATTGTGCAGCACAACTGTTTTCAACATTGATAATAATCAGAAATGTTTCTTGAGCAGCAAATCAGCATATTAGAATGATTTCTGAAGATCATGTGACACTGAAGACTGGAGTAATGATGCTGAAAATACAGCTGCGCATCACAGAAATAAATTACAGTTTAACAGATATTCACATAGAAAACAGTTATTCTACATTGTAATAATATTTCACAGTTTTACTGTATTCATGATCAAATAAACGCAGTCATGGTGAGCAGAAGAGATAGTGGTGTATATTGTTACTAATGTTGAGGAATGACTGAATTTGCAGCTGTTTATGAAAACTGCAGTGATGTTTTGTGAGGTTTTGGCAGCTGAAGCTCTTGTTCATTCTGGATAATTACCTTCTGGCAGACTGGCATGGCTCTTTTTGCTTTGTTAGAAGCTCTTTCATAACTTCTGCTGGTGTCCCTGAATAGTTTTTACACCAGGCCTCGAGCTCAAGTCTGACAAACAGCAGGGGAAAGGTGCTTATATCACCGGATTAAAATGATCATAAACAGAATGATTTGATTTGATTACACAAAGGCAAAGATATTGCACGGGTTATGAACCCTTTGGAAGAAAATCAAGCGAAGCAAAGCTCCTGTCGTGCATGGTCACATCACTCTCGCGGATTGGGACGAGAGCAAGACCCCTAAACGTCCACAAGAAAAAAATACTATAGTAATTTATAGTATAGTGTTTTTGGACCATATTATAGTAAAGTACTTGAATTGATTTGTTGTGGTAATTCTATAGTTGCTGTGGTAATATAACAATTATAGTAATATAAACAAATTACTTTACCCAATACTGTACTAAGTTTTCTACAACTATAGTGTATATTATACTTCAATACACTACTGTTGTAAAAACTAAAGTCTACTACAGTATTTATTACAGTTTATCAGTTCACTATACTACAGTATGCTGCAAAGTGTTGTAAATACTAGAATATATACTGTATAATACACTTTACTATAATGGTTCAAAAACACTATAGTATTTACTATAGTATTTTTTCATGTATGCAAAAGCCCACTAATAAACAAAAGCAGATGCAGGTCTCTTCTTGTAGCTTGTTGATTCTTTGACATGTTATTTCTGCATCTCTCGGTGGTTTGGCTGGAATTAACCAAACTCTTTCCTCCTCTATGACAGCTACTTGGACGCTGATCGTGTGGATTCATCTGCTGTGTAACACAACCGATATTACGTGTCACAACGTGCGTCTGCAATGAGAACCGACAGAGCGGCTGCGAGAGGACGTGTCATTAAAACGTTTCCCTTTCTGCCTTTATATAAACACCATCATTCTGTCATTTAGGAACAGTGAAAGAAGGTAATTTGAGCCCTGCAGTTGCTCATAAAACAAATCTCTGTCTCTGTTCTTACAAGCTCATCTTATGCAACGCACAGAAATGCATCTGATGCCAGTCGATGTGCTGCATCCGTTGACCTCACGTAGTCAGTTCACGCAAAAGGCATGTTTGCATTCTGTTGCGCTGCTTTTTCATTGTTTTTCTACGCAAACATGCGCTAGACGGATACATCTAGCGCAAACGTGCTATTGGTCACATCTTTTGCAGCTGCATCTCACACATGACAAATAGTGATGTAAAAACACAGAGCTGAAGTTTAAATAAGTTGATCTTTTAAAAAACGTATCTCTAGACCTTGCATTTTTATTCCACTTTAAATGTAAAATGCATTCTGTGTGAATGTGTGGAAGCTTATTTCTCCCACAAAATAAAAATAAAGGCTTAAAAGGTAATTGCGAATTTTTGTTTTTAAAATTCTGACATATTTCTCACAATGGCGAATTTTTGTTTCAGAATTGACATTTTTACATCTCACAATTCAGACTTGACATCTTTCAATTCTGACTTGACAATTCTCAATTCTGACTTTACATGTCGCAATTACTTCTGACTTTACTTTCTGACAGTTTTCTCACTATGGCGAGTTTATGTCTCACAAATGACATTTTTACATCTCACAATTCAGACTTTACATGTCGCAGTTCTGACTTGACATCTTTCAATTCTGACTCTCCATGTAGCAATTCTAACTTTACATCTCACAATTCTGACTTTACATGTCGCAATTCTAACTTTACATCTTTCAATTCTGACTTTACAAGTTGCAATTCTAACTTCACATCGCAATTCCAACTTTACATCTCACAATTACGACTTTACATCTCACAATTCTGGCTTTGCATCTCACAATTACGACTTTACGTCGCAATTCTAACTTTACATCTCACAATTACGACTTTACATCTCACAATTACGACTTTACATCTCACAATTACGACTTTACATCTCACAATTACGACTTTATATCTCACAATTCCGGCTTTGCATCTCACAATTCCGACTTTACATGTCGCAATTCTGACTTTACATCTCACAATTACGACTTTACGTCGCAATTCCAACTTTACATCTCACAATTACGACTTGACTTTACATCTCACAATTCCGACTTTACATGTCGCAATTCTGACTTTACAAGTTGCAATTCTAACTTTATATCTTTCAATTCTGACTTTACATGTCGCAATTCTGACTTTATATGTCGCAGTTCTAACTTTACATGTTGCAGTTCTGACTTCATGTCTCCCAATTCTGACTTGACATCTTTCAATTCTGACTCTCCATGTAGCAATTCTGACTTGACATCCTTCAGTTCTGACTTGACATCTTTCAATTCTGACTCTCCATGTAGCAATTCTAACTTTACATCTCACAATTCTGACTTTACGTCTCGCAATTCCGACTTTACAAGTTGCAATTCTAACTTCACGTCGCAATTCCAACTTTACATCTCACAATTCTGACTTTACATGTCGCAATTCTAACTTTACATCTTTCAATTCTGACTTTACAAGTTGCAATTCTAACTTCACATCGCAATTCCAACTTTACATCTCACAATTACGACTTTACATCTCACAATTCCGACTTTACGTCGCAATTCCAACTTTACATCTCACAATTCCGACTTTACATGTCGCAATTCTGACTTTACAAGTTGCAATTCTAACTTTATATCTTTCAATTCTGACTTTACATGTCGCAATTCTGACTTTACATCTCGCAATTCTGACTTTATATGTCGCAGTTCTAACTTTACATGTTGCAGTTCTGACTTCATGTCTCCCAATTCTGACTTGACATCTTTCAATTCTGACTCTCCATGTAGCAATTCTGACTTGACATCCTTCAGTTCTGACTTGACATCTTTCAATTCTGACTTGACATCTTTCAATTCTGACTCTCCATGTAGCAATTCTGACTTGACATCCTTCAGTTCTGACTTGACATCTTTCAATTCTGACTTGAAATCTTTCAATTCTGACTTTACATGTCACAATTCTAAGTTTACATGTCGCAATTCTGACTTTACATCTCAATTCTGACTTCACATCTTGCAATTCTGACTTTTCTGACATCTCGCAATTCTAACATTACATTTTATGATTCTGACGTAACATCTCGCAATTCTGACTTTTTTCTTGGAATTCTGACTTTACATCTTGCAATTCTGTTTTTTTTTTTTTTTTTTTACCATGGAAGAAAAAAAAAGGTTATTGCAACCTTTTCATCTCACAATTCAGACTTTTCTTCTCACATTTGTGAGTTTGTCTCAAAATTCTAACTGAGAAAATTCAGAATTGTGAGTTTATATCTAAAAGTTAGAATTTTTATATAAAAAGTAGCAATAATGTTTTCATTTTGAAATACCCAACACAAACATATGATGAGAAGCTCCTGTGTGATCTGCAGCTGACCTCGTGTCCTCCAGAGGACACAGCGCCTGAGGAGATACGTTAAACGCATGCGAAGAGCTGCTCGTGAAGATGCCGGCTGTCAGGGGCCAGAAGGAGGGTCATTAGCGTCTCAGAGACAAAGAGCTCGTCCTCACGCAAGAGCAGTGAGCCCTGAGGCTACACACTCGTCCGGCCGGTTGTGCATGTGCATGCGAAGAGCTTGTAAACCAGAGAGGAAGTAAAGGTGTAGAGTTTGAGCGCCTAAGGCTAAGAGAGTTTAGACAGAGCTGCAATCACGCCTCGGGATTGCTGTACACTCCAGTAACCTTCAGCAGGTCATTTCTAAAAGGGCCAGTGACTCATCTGCAGTGCAATACATGAAGAAACAAACGATTAATGCTTCTGTAAATAATTTAACAGCTTGTGAAAGCTGCATAAACCACCTTCACAAAACAGCACTGTGGTCTATTACACTCTTACAGTTTTATTAGCATAAACTGTTGCATGAACTTTACCTTAAGATCTGTTCAGTTAAAAGTTTACTGGGGAACCGAAAACGGTTCTTCTGTTGTATTGTTGTGAAAAAAACCTCCCTTTGGAAGCTTTATTTTTAAAAGTCTACCATAGCCCTTTCAGACATATTCCATGGTATTTGCATGATACTCTACCATGTGCAAAAAAATAAAAAATAAAAAAAATAAAAAAAAATAATAAAATAAAATAAAATAATAAAATAAAATAAATAAAATAAAATTTAATTTAATTAAATCAATTAAGAGAAAATTTGGGTCTGTATGAAAAATAGAATAATGTAAAAAAATTGAAAAAATAAAATATAAAATAGAATAAATACAATTAATAAAATAAAATACAAATAAAATAAATGGAAGGAAAATTGGGATCCATATGAAAATAGAATAATGGGAAATAAAAAAAAAAAATTAATTAATGGAGGAAAACAAAAAAATAGAAAAAAATAAAATAAAATGAAATAAAATAAAAGGAGGGGGAATTCGGGTCCATTTGTAAAATAAGAATAAAATAACCATAGTATATATTTTATAAGCAACAATATTTTATGTAGAAACACGTAAAACACACTTCTGATTTTTAGAATGAACATTGTGTAAAAATAATTTCTCTGCTGACAGCAGCACATGAAAACATTCACATAAACAGCGTCTGACAAGAGTTACGATGGGAATTCAGATCCTATTGATAGGCTCTTGGGAACAAACTCCTGGCTGAATGTGCACATACCAGACAGCAGCAGCCAAACCTCACTGACGATTGTGTTCAAGTAGAGCACAGGCCTAAAAAAACAGGCCGAGAGACAGACAGACAGACAGAGAGAGAGAGAGACAGGCTGAGATGAGCGCAGTAGCTTGTTTGGCCTGAGGCCTGGCAGCCCAGATTTAAGAATGAGTTAGCGTGTGAAGGCTGTGTGTCGCAGCAGACCACGCCCGCACCTGTCAGGTGTTTTCTGGCATGAAACACACCAAACTGCTGCACAGATCTGTGTTGCATGTGTTCACATTCACATGTGAGCCTGCTGTTTCACTAATGCACTCACTGCTCAGCGGCCCTGGAAACCGCTAAATATTTACACTGTCACTCTGAGAGTATGTGCTACTGATCACATACACACACACACACACCCACATCAACCCACAAACACACACACACGCACGCATGCATGCATGCACGCAAATGAAATACATTGTTTAATGATTTAAACAAACCAATCCTCAGTTCTAAGATGCAGCACCTTTTCAAAAATACAGTAATTTGTGCGGTCAATTTGTTGGTCAAGCTCAGGCACATCAGCTATTAATTATAAGACAACTGTGACCCTGGACCACAAGACCAGTCATAAGGTTCAATTTTTTGAAGCTTTCCATTGATGTATGGTTTGTTAGGAAAGGACAATATTTGGCTGAGATACAACTATTTGAAAATCTGGAATCTGAGGGTGCAAAAAAATCTAAATATTGAGAAAATTGCCTTTAAAGTTGTTCAAATGTTTTTAGTTTTGTCCAAATTAATAATTTTTTATTACTAATCAAAAATTACACAGTCACGAGTGATTAATTACACACAGAGGGAGCTAGTCCTTGCTTAATTTTAAGATCATTCTATTTGAAGCATCTTTTGCTTGTCAAACTCATTGGTTTAATTTGATCAAAGGGGATGAATGTTTCCATCAGATCCACTTACTGATGGCTGAGCTGCTGTTTTCCCTCCAAAACGATGTCACTTCCTGGAGGATGATGTCAATGTTAGTTCTACACAAGACAGATGGAAAGTGTTACTGATGAAAAATGCAGAATTTTTTATCATTCACAAAAATGATTTAAAATTCACTCCATAGTCCATTAACTGCAAAAAGAAAGCCAATTAATATTTTCTTCTTTAAAAAAAAATAGTTATAAATATAATGTATGCATGCATTCAGAAGTTGTAGTTTTTTTCAAGAAATGTATATTTTTATTCAGGAAAGATGTATTGAATTGATTAAAAGTGACAGTAAAGACATTTCTAATGTTAGATAAGATGTCTTTTTCAAATAAATGCTGTTCTTTTGAACTTTGTATTCATCTCTGAATCCTGAAAAATAAAATGTATCTCAGTTTCCACAAAAATATTGTGCAGCACAACTGTTTTCAACATTGAAAATAATCAGAAATGTTTCTTGAGCAGCAAATCAGTATATTAGAATGATTTCTGAAGATCATGTGACACTGAAGACTGGAGTAATGATGCTGAAAATACAGCTGCAGATCACAGAAATAAATTACAGTTTAACAGATATTCACATAGAAACTGTTAGTTTAAATTGTAATAATATTTCACTGTTTTACTGTATTTTGAGCAAATAAATGAGTTTATTTGCAAAAACAAATAACTAAGTTTTTTAAAATTTTCAAAAATCATGTTTTTTTTATTCTGCATTCCAATTAAAATCAATCAAACTGCAGTTGGGTTGTTTTGATTAAATAATAACTTAAAAAATACAGCTAAATAACACAATGAAACAATAAAAACAATCAAAATGGAGTTGTCTGTTTTTGCACATGAACTCTTCAGATTCAGCCTTGGTGAGCAGAAGAGGCTTCTTTCAAAAACATTAAAGATCATAGTGACCCCAAACTTTTGCACACTAGTCTATAAAGACGACATGAAAGTGTGCTGGAGTGAAGCGAGCGTGGGAAGTGTCTTCATCCAGCGCTGTGTGTGCATCTGGAGCTGTGGTCTGATGTTTGCGATCTGTGATCAGATAAGCAGAGCTCCTGTAATCACGGCTCGCATGCATTTCCTGCAGGTGTTTCTGCAGTCGAGCCGCTGTCGCTCATTCTCACGTGAGATCTATCTGACGGCTCACAGACACTGCTTACCTACAGACGCATTCACACAGATGAGTGGAGACGGCCTGGACACACAGACATCAACCTACTGATGTATGGTTTGTTAGGATCGGACAATATTTGGCCGTTATACAACTATTTGAAAATCTGGAATCTGAGGGTGCAAAAATCAAAATATTGAGAAAATCACCTTTAAAGTTGTTCAAATGAAGTTCTTAGCAATGCATATTACTAATTAAAAACGAAGTTTTGATATATTTACGGTAGTAAATTTACAAAATATCTTCATGGAACATGATCTTAATATCCTAATGATTTTTGACATAAAAGAAAAATCCATAATTTTGACCCATACAATGTATTTTTGGCTATTGCTACAAATATACCCCAGCGACTTAAGACTGCTTTTGTGCTCCAGGGTCACAAATGAGATAAGTTTCCTTACTTTCATCCCCAGTAATACAAGAGTGCAAGAGAAAAGCAGCAAATCAGTATATTAGAATGATTTCTGAAGATCATGTGACACTGAAGACTGGAGAATGATGCTGAAAATTCAGCTTTGATCACAGATATAAATTACACTTTAACAGATATTCACATTGAAAACTGCTATTTTGAATTGTAATAATTTTTCACATTTTTTTACTGATTTTTTAACAAACAAATGCAGCTTTGGTGAGCAGAAGAGACTTCTTTCATAATCATCAAAAAAGTCTTTAAAAACATCTCAACAATGTCTCAAACTCGGCTCTGAGCTGCTACACATTTATTTTTTTATCTCTATACTCTCACTGGATGATGGGTAGGGACTCATTTGAGTATTTTTATTTCTCTTAAAGAATTTTAGAAGAAACATTTGATCGCTAAATTAAAAATAAATAAATGAGACGGTCATTAAGTCCTTTGAGTGATGAAAGAAATGGCGTTTCCTCTGGACTGAACTATTAACACAATGAGAGATAAACAGAAACAAAGAGCCAAAGAGCATTTAGATCCATTCCAGAGTGTCCTTTACTCAACCCGCGACCTCTGACCTCAGAAACGTGTCATAAATCAGCGCTGATGTGTCTCATGTGCCTACAGCACTTAATAATCTACATTACATTAACAATGACTAATAAATGCTGTAGGAGTGTTGCTCATTGTTGGTTCATGTTAACTAATGCACTGACTAATCCATCAAATGAGGTCTTATTGTAAAGAGTGACCCAAAATGCACTACTAAGTGTGGTTATTTTGTGGTTAAGCTTTACTGGAAATGATTCAGTTTCATCTCTGGTTGGTTTGGTTGACTTTATACAGTGTAAAATCATCATCGAATATGTAAATCTATCTATATTGGATAATAAAGTTGTGTAATTTGTTTTCATTTTAATTTTAGCAATTTTGTCGTATTTTGTCATTTTTTTGTTCCTTATTATGGTAGATATTTAATATACAGTTTTTATTACTTTTAATTTTTGTTTTAGTTTTTTGTTTAAGTTTATACTATTATAGTTTTTATTAATTTTGAACAAAATCTAAAATGACTTGTGTATATATATATATATATATATATATATATATATTCATTTTAATTTTGGCTATTTTGTTGTATTTTTGTAATTTTTATACGTTTTTTTTTATTATTTTGAATACAATTTAAAATTGTTTTTTATTTATATAATTTAGTTTTCATTTTAATTTTAGCAATTTTGTCGTATTTTGTCATTTTTTGTTCCTTATTATGGTAGATATTTAATATACAGTTTTTATTACTTTTAATTTTTGTTTTAGTTTTTTGTTTAAGTTTATACTATTATAGTTTTTATAAATTTTGAACAAAATCTAAAATGACATTTTTGTTTCATTTTAATTTTGGCTATTTTGTTGTATTTTTGTAATTTTTATGTGTCAATTTTGTTCCTTATGGTAGATATTTAATATACAGTTTTTATTACTTTTAATTTTTGTTTTAGTTTTTTGTTTAAGTTTATACTATTATAGTTTTTATTAATTTTGAACAAAATCGAAAATTACTTTTTTTGTTTTATTTTAATTTTGGCTATTTTGTTGTATTTTTGTAATTTTTCTACATCATTTTTTTTGTTCCTTATGGTAGATATTTAATATAAAGTTTTTATTATTTTTGATTTAGTTTTAGTCATCTTAGTACATCAAGTTAAACTAAATAAAAATGAGAAAATAAAAAAATAACTAAGTTTTATTAATGTTAGTATTTTATTTTAGTATAAAGTTTATACTATTATAGCTAGCTTTTATTAATTTTGAACAAAATCTAAAGTTAGTTTTTATTTATATATTTCGTTTCATTTTAATTTGAGCAATTTTATTGTATTTTGTGTTCTTTATTATGGTAGGTATTTAATATACAATTTATATAACTTTTTTATTTTAGTTTTAGTTATTTTAGCACATCAAGCTAAACTAAATGAAAATAAGAAATGCAGCATTAATAAATTTAAGTTTTATTAATATTAAAATATACTATGCACTTTGAGTTATTTGTTTATTTTAAGTAACAAAAATGTAAAAAAATTGTAAGTTTTCTATAATAACCCTGACATGCACATGGCAAAGCATATAAAAGTAGGCTAGTTAATTATTAACTAAGTCCTCGGATCAGAAAAGGTTGACAAACCCTGTCATATAAACACACAAATAGGTACGCAAGTACAAAGAACAAATATTGCAATGCATATATTATTTAATAACTCACAATGGATGACTCGTCAATAAAGAATTCTCTTCATGCCTTAAAGTTTCGTGTTGTGGTTTCATGTTAAAGTTACATAAACCTGAACAATAGTTAAGCATCAGTGGAAGTATGCGGTCGGTCGACATCCATGAACTCCAGTGCCCTCCTCATCAGCGCCTCTAGAGGAGCCTCACATACATACAAACATCTCATACCTGACACATGACTTGCTCAGCTGGGGACACTTAATTTCTAGCGATTATGGTCCATTTGATTTCACAGATACTATTTAAACTAAACTGAGCTAGACAATGAAATCTCTGAATTCAATAATGAAATGTTTAATCTTATTATTATACATTACTGACACTCTATCCTCCAATTTGATAGTGTTAAGTGCTTTGACACAATCTGTATTGTTAAAAGCGCTATATAAATAAAGGTGACTTGACTTGACACATGAAGAACACAGCAGGGCCGACGCTGGGAGAGATCTGCTTAAACACACACATATGCTGACAGATCTGCGTGTTTGATATGACAGTAACAATAGCGAAAAGAGCCAAACGATAAGCGAGAGACACGTCACTGCAGATTAAGTCAGGTAGAGGGACGTACAGTCTAGAAATATATGTTCTTAAATCTCTTCTAGTCACTAATTAGACTCATTTTAAACTCTGCAGCTCTGTGTTTGGAAGAGTGCATTCAAATCTCAAGATTCTTTTTTACTCTCCTATACAATAAAAGCTAAAGATAAACAAAAATAAAAAAGAGAAATAATTTCTCACTCATTTTGTGAAAGTGTACAGATGTTAGTAGAGCCCAAGGAGCTGAACTCTTGCAGTAGTTGTGAATGATTTGATTGTCAGCTGTACTTTGGCTCCACCTGCAGAATCAAACACAGCATTACAGCAGACAACAGACAGCTCAAAAACTCAACTCAAATAAGATCATAATTGCTTGAGACCATTAAGAACAATCAGAACTTTCTGATTAAGTGAGTCCAGTTAGGAATAAAAAAGCTGGTTTATTACAGTACGCTGAGCTAAAATGCATTTGAATTCATCTGATCGACTGAAGCCTATTAGACTTCTACTTATTTCTACACACAGATGTGTATTTCAGTGAAATCAGTTCTGGATGTGTTCCAAATTGAGTACTAGAGTACTGTCTAGTATAGAGGCCCATTTTGGCCCAGAATAAAAAAAAAAAAAAAAAAATCATTTTTGTCTCACAAACATTTTTTTTGTCTCTCACAATTGAGTTTCTCTCTCACAATTCTGACGTTTTCCTCACAATTCTCTGAAAACTCACAAAGAGAAAAAAGTCAGAATTTTGAGAAATAAACTTAAATGTGAGATATAAACTCACAATTCTGAGAAAAAAAGTCACAATTACCTTTTAAATTTTTTTATTCTGTAGCAGAAAAAAAACAGAATTGCATGATGAAATCTCTGAAAAAAGTCAGAATTTCCAGATTTAAACTAAAAAGTAAGAATTTTCATATCTTTAAATTCTGGGTTTACGCCTCACAATTATGAATTTTTCTAGAATTGCAAGAAAAAGTCTGAATTGTGAGATATAATTTCCTCCATGGTGGAAATAGGCTTCCATAGTCTACTGAATATTAAAGAAGAAAAATATTAAAGAAGAAAATAAATAAATAAATAAAAAAAAAAAATATATATATATATATATATATATATATATATACACACACACACACATACACATTTTTATTTTTTTTATTTTTTACTTTTTAATAGAGTTTTTGTAAAATTGTCTGCACTTCTGTCAGTCTGATGAAATGAGTCAGGAGAGAGAAATCAAACATCAAATCCATTTTTTTTGGTTCATTCACCACACAAATAATAGAAGGTCAAGTTGAGCGCTTTGCATTGTGGGATACAGCATCTCACACAGTGAGTAAATGCAGATGTAATCCTGATGTTTCATACGTAGTGTGCACTGCAAAAAGAGGAGTATTCAGCTCTCTACTCCATTCCAGTTCATTCTCAGACACACATTTGTCTTCCAAGCATCATCTTAAGTCTTTTCGTCCCACTGATCAAGTCTCATCTAAAAGTCTCATCATTATGCATGTCATTTGACCTGATGATTTCATAAAGCATGTGTTCCTCATTTGAAGCAGCTGCTCAGGTTCATCTGGGCTTCAGTCTGTTTGGTTTTGATGTGTTTTAATGCAGCAGTTATTCCAGAATCATGTGTTTGGCATCATCTCTCCGTCTCCTGACGCCCAGTCCTCAAGCTCCGCCTCTCCGCTGGAGAGAATGGGCGTGTCCACCGAAAGGCCACGCCTCTTCCCAAACACCCGCTGCTGCAGCTCGATGATGTCATGACGGATATCAGCCATCATCAGCAACAGAAAGTCAAACGACCCTGGAGGCCCCTGAAGAGCGAGAGAGAGAGATTTAACTACTATTATTTCACTGTAGAACCGAATTTGCATTTTCTGAAGGAAATCTGTTCTTGTACAGCAGCAGCAGCAAGTTTCATAAAAGTTCATCAAAGCTGATCTTTGAGCAGATTGACTGACTGAAGATGAATACAAAGCTGCTGCGCAAACACTGTGCAAATTAATGTTCTAACTGTTCCTGATGCATTTAATCCGGCGAGATGAGGATGAACTTACTGGAGATCCTCTGGGTCCAGGAAAACCTCTGTCTCCCTGCAGAGAAACATTCACAACCTCACTATTCATCTGATTCATATCATTTACAGCAATCACAGCACTCACTTTGTGTAATAAAATCACAAAAACCACTAAACTGACAGCATAGTGCAATGTTGTGTTCATCTACATAAAGCAAGACACACATGCCTTGTGTCCGTCTCTACCAGGCGCTCCTGGCGGTCCCTGTACAAACAGATGAAAAGTAATGATTATGAAATGAGAAATGACTCTCATGCAGTGTTAAACAGTGAGAATATGAATCATTTGTTGTCAGTAAATCAGATTTACCACTGGTCCCCGTCTGCCAGTTTTTATGTGCTGAAGATCCGGCTGTGGCCCCATTGGACCCATGTCTCCTCTGGGCCCCTGGGGTCCCGCTGGCCCTTGCTCTCCCTTCTCCCCTCGCTCACCTGAAACAACACAGATATTAACAGAAACGCCAAGATTTGTGCACTTTTATTACTTATAACAAATACCCTGATTTAATGTGTGTTGTTATTCATGATTTAATCAGTTATGCAGAAACTGATGAATGAAATGTTTATGTGAAAGTCTGATGCATTAAGTCAAGTCACCTTTATTTATATAGCGCTTTTAACAATACAGATTGTGTCAAAGCACTTTACAGTATCAAATAGGAAAATAGTGTGTCAATAATGTAAAATGTCAAGATTAACCACTCAATTTTCAGCTAAAGGCATTTCATTATTGAATTCAGTGATGTCATCGTCCAGCTCAGTTCAGTTTAAATAGTATCTGTGCAATCAAGTAGACGATATTGCTGGAAATTAAGTGTCCCCAACTGAGCAAGCCAGAGGCGACAGCAGCAAAGAACCAAAACTAAAACATTACAATTTTGAGACGACCGTCTTCTGAATCTTCTGGGTTAGTTCATTGTTTTTACAGTGTTACATGAAATACTGATTTAATATATTAACAATGACTTTCTTGCTGATACAAGATGTAGTCAAATCAATAATATTGCAGTGACATTCATTTTACAAATTCAAATGTAGTTCACTTCAATGCTTCCTTGTCTCATAATTTGCAACTATGAGAGCATGAACACAGTAGAACTCAGATACAGCTGAGTCCAATTCAATTCAGTAAATCAGAATAAATCAGTTCAGTTATGGATGTGTATTTATAAGCTCTGAAAGGGTTAAAGTTAAAATGGGTTATCCAGAGACACTCTGGTGCGTGTGTGTGTGTGTGTTTACCTGGTAGACCAGGTGGTCCCGGTGGTCCTGGAGGTCCAGAGATGGTCTGACTTTCAGGATTTTTCCCATGAGCCAGTTTATGGCTGTTATTATCCAGACTGGGAGACGAACCCTGAACACAAGAACACAGATCATACAGATGAGATGTGTTTGAGCTCATCAGCAGAGTGTGTCTGTGTGAGTGTGTTACTTTTGCATTTACTGTGCTTGCGTGTGTTACCTGTTCAGGTGTGTGTGTGTTTGTGTGTCACCTGTGTGTGTGTGTGTGTGTGTGTGTGTGTGTTTGTGTGTTACCTGTGCGTATATGTGAGAGTGTGTGTGTTACCTGTGAGTGTGTGTGAGTGTTACCTGTGTGCGTGTGTGTGTGTTATCTATGCAGATGTGTGTGCATGTTTGTGTGTTAACCGTGAGTGTGTTTTACCTGTGTGTGTTTGTGTGTGTTACCTGTGTGTGCATGTGTTTGTGTGTGTTACCTGTGCATTTGCATTGCCTGTGTGCGTGCGTGTGTGTGTGTGTGTGTGTGTTTGTGTGTTACCTGTGTGTGTGTGTTTCCTGTGCGTATGTGTGAGAGAGAGTGTGTGTGTGTGTGTGTGTGCGTGTTTGTTACCTATGTGTGTTACCTGTGCATATGTGTGTGAGAGAGTATGTGTGCTACCTGTGCGTTTGCATTGCCTGTGTGCATGTGTGTTACCTATGCGTATGTATGTGTGTGTGTGTGTGTGTGTGTGTGTGTACCTACTTAACCATATTTTGGGGACAAATTTGTACCCAAAAGTGAGGTAAACCTGACAAAATCTCCAAAAACCTCCCTTTGGGGACGTCCTCATTTGTAAAACGGATTTAAAAATAAACTAAAGTTTTTTTGAAAATCTAAAAATGCAGAAAGTTTCCTGTAAGGGGTAGGGTTAGGTGTAGGGTTGGTGTAGGGCAATAGAATATACGGTTTGTACAGTACAAAAACCATTACGCCTATGGAATGTCCCCATTTGGATAGCTAAGTAAACGTGTGTGTGTGTGTGTGTGTGTGTGTGTGTGTTACCTGTGCGTGCATGTGTGTGTTACCTGTGTGTTGCCTGTGTGCTTGTGCGTTACCTATGCAGTTGTGTGTGCACGTTACCTGCTCAGGTGTGTGTATGTGTGTGTGTGTGTTTGCGTTGCCTGTGTGCGTGTTACCCGTGTGTGCATGTGTTTGTGTGTGTTACCTGTGCGTTTGCGTTGCCTGTGTGTTACCTGTGTGTGCGTTACCTCTGCAGATGTGTGTGCATTTTACCTGATCAGGGGGGTGTGTGTGTGTGTTTGTGTGTGTGTGTGTGTGTGTGTGTGTGTGTGTGTGTGTGTATGTGTGTTACCTATGTGAGTGAGAGCGTTACCTGTGTTTGTGTTACCTGTGCGTGTGTGTGTCCCAACAGGAGTCTGATTTGCTGTAAGCTGCTCCTCATGTTAATGAAGTCCTGACAGCTGAGAGAACATGATCCAGAGCTCATCTGAGTCTCAGACTTACTGGAGGAGCTCACTGATACACACACACACACACACACACACACACACACGGCTCATTATCACACAGTACACATGCTGAATGCACAGATGTAACATGAGCTGAAGTACAGTACCTGTATAAGAATGAGCTATTGAAAAACCCACACTTGCTGACCATCAAACAGTAATCCTGTAGTCTCACAATGTCTATGATGTTTACGGTCCAGCAGCTTCATATACACAGACATGATCCTAAATCAATGTCCAACTGTTTACAAAAAAAATCCTATGAACAATTTATAAAATGCCTGTATGCATAAAAATTGTTTCTAAATGCATTCCTTCATTATTAATTGCAAATCAAGTCTTGAATCATGATTTTTTTTTTTTTTTTTTTTTTTCTTGTTTACCACGGCTGCATTTATTTGGTCAAAAACGCACTAAAATAGTAACATTGTAAAATATTATTAGTTTAAAAGAACAGTTTTCTTTTGTAACTTATATGCACATATGCTAATATTAAAGCATATTGTGTATTGTTTTTTTCTTGACATTATATAATCAATGTTGGATTATTAATAAAATACGACTGTATGATTGCAAATAGCTTGTATGCATGCTTTCAGTTGCTCTACACAAAAAAAAAAAAAATCATATTAGTTTCTGCTTTTATGAATCCTGTTTTGATCCACCTTTAGATGTAGAATGAAATCTTTATGCATGCTTTATAAAGGAGGCCTTTAAAAGATACGCAGTAATTTCAATGAAACACACAGAGACTCACGGTTGTGTTCAGGAGCGCAGGAGCGCTGATCTGCAGTCAGTGTGAATCCAGCATTACAGCGGCAGCGGAAACTTCCAGGAGTGTTTTCACACACATGTTCACAAATGCTGCTGTTTGACTCCTCACACTCGTCCACATCTGGACGACAGACAGAGAGAGGTTCTGATTATGTGTGTTTGAATGCAGCACATTTGAATGTTTGATCCACTGACCGATGCAGTATGGGTGCAGGTGCTGCCGCTGTCTCTCTCTGTCGAAGCGATAACCCTCATAACATGTGCATAACACACGACCGAAGTTATCAGTGCACTGCTGCTCACAGGGAGAACCGGCACACACATCCAGACCTGAACACACACCACAAGCTTTCAGTTCTTCTATATCTTCATGCACAGCTAACAGTTAACAATTCACATTTAGCACACATATATGTGACCCTGGAGCACAAAAGCAGTCTTAAGTCGCTGGAGTATATTTGTAGCAATAGCCAAAAATACATTGTATGGGTCAAAATTATGGATTTTTCTTTTATGCCAAAAATCATTAGGATATTAAGTAAAGATCATGTTCCACGAAGATATTTTGTAAATTTCCTACTGTAAATATATTAAAACTTAATTTTTGATTAGTAATATGCATTGCTAAGAACTTCATTTGGACAACTTTAAAGGAGATTTTCTCAATATTTAGATTTTTTTGCACCCTCAGATTCCAGATTTTCAAATAGTTGTATCTCAGCCAAATATTGTCCTCTTGTCCTGCTTATTTATTCAGCTTTCAGATGATGCATAAATCTCAATTTAAAAAAAAATGGACCCTTATGACTGGTTTTGTGGTCCAGGGTCAGGTTCTGTAGTGCATAAATACAATATGGTGATTTGCTGCTCAAGAAACATTTCTGATTATTATCAATGTTGAAAACAGTTGTGCTGCACAATATTTTTGTGGAAACTGTGATACATTTTATTTCTCAGGATTCACAGATGAATAGACAGTTCAAAAGGACAGGGTGTAAAATTTTGTAAAATTAGAAATGCCTTTACTGCCAATTTTGATCAATTGAATGCATCCTTGATTAAATAATTTCGTCTTTTCTTTTTAGTCTAACTTACGCCAGCTTTTGAATGGTAGTATATTATGGTTTTTATATCCTTGAGCAGCAAATCAGCATATTAGAATGATTTCTGAAGATCATGTGACACTGAAGACTGGAGTAATGATGCTGAAAACTCAGCGCTGCGTCACAGAAATAAATTACATTTTAACAGATATTCACATAGAAAACAGCTATTTAAAATTGTAATAATATTTCACAATTTTTACTGTATTTTTTATCAAATAAATGCAGCCTTGGTGAGCAGAAAAGACTTCAAGAACATTCATGCAAAAAAAAAAAGCAAAAAAAAAAAAAAAAAATCAGCTAAACCAAACTGAAATTTCAGTTTGCATAAGGCAAGCATAATGACTGATTGTTTGACGATATAAGAAATAAACTGAAGGTTTTACCTACTTTCTGGCACACACTGACCCATCACAAACCTGAAGCCTTCACAGCACTTCCTCCTGCAGACAATCAATAACATGAGCTGATTTATTTCTAAAGGTCAGAGAAAGCATGATGCAAAATGCAAGCAAAATGGTCACGAGAAAAAAAAAAACAAGTGTCCCTAATGGAACAAATTATTGAAAATTATGACATGTAAATTCTGCATTACTATCAGCACCAAATGCAACTGCAAAAATAATGGTTTGTGTGTTCAGCCTAGTAGCTCTTCTCAAATCTCTGAGCAACACGACCCTCATTCTGTCTGAGACTCAACATGAGACGACGAGGAAAGACTGGTCAGAAGTCCTCAGGGATCAGAGAATAAACATGCAGTGATGAAAGAGACGGAAATAAAGGAAGAAAACGTCACAGAAGAGAGAGAAGTTCAGAGGATCCGAGTGAAATCTGCTGGAGAATCAAGATTCTGTTCTCTTCACTTTTCCTCATCATGTTTGAGTCTCAGTATGTTTGAGTCAGCTGGTGTTTTAGTGGATGCATAAAGTCAGTTCACACATTAACTATCATCCACTAACCACAAACAAACAATACCTGTAACAGCTTTCTTCACAATAAATCAATCAATTAGAAAGACACAAACAGGTTAAAATGTAGCAATAAATAAAAAAAGACTGTGAGAGGAGTTAAATCCATCAGAGCGCATTAAAACACTTCATATGATGGCGTTGTGAAAGTGAACGGTGTGTGTCTGATTGTGTATTTTCTCAACACTCTTTCCTCTCTTCATCACTCCATCCATCATGTTCTTTCTCTCCTGTCATCATCTGTCGTGTTTCTGTTTTCCCACGCTTCATTTCTCCATTTACAACTCATACAGCGGTGTATTACATTCATATAAAACTACAACAACGTCTTCATCAGAGTTATTTTACACACAAATGACTGTAATAAAGCACACACTTCTGGACGTTTGTGTCGAGAACATGTCAGATCTGCTCCTGTGACCTTTGACCTACTGACCTCTGCTGCTCCTTAAGAATCTGACCTCTCAACACACACACACACACCTCTAATTAAGCACACATCTCTATTGCTGTTTCTTTATAGTTAATAATAATGATTACAGACTGATGCAAACCCTAAAACGATCTCTGAAAACAAAACAAAATTTACATTATGAATCATTTTACTTTTGAGAATTTCTGGGGACAATTCTGTCTGCAAGTAAAGCTCAACACACACACACACACACACACACACACACACACACTCTCATCTGGAATGAGAAACAGAGAAACACATCAATGGAGAAACACCTGAGGAGAAAAACTCTCAATGCTGTTTAAGAGAAACAACTGAGAAATCAAATCGATCTCCTGCAGCATGTTATTTTCTTTATTCTTACAGTTATACAGACTCATGTGTTTTTCTGTATGGGCAGAAGTGAGAAACACACACTTCAGCAAAAGACTCCCAGACTCCTTCTCTCTTCTTCTCCACATTTTAATGGCTGAAACTCAAAGTCTAAACACCCAGCGGGACAATGATACCCAACCTGCTCCTAAAAACAGCTTCACATTTCAGTCTTACATTTAATACACTTGATACTGATGCTAAGGAGAAACAAGACGTCTTCAGCAATGCAGAAACATCCTCAGTATTTCATCTTGTTTTCCAGTACAAATATCTAAACCTTATTAAATCAAGATACATTTACTTGAGGAGCAAAATGACATAAGACAGTCTTGTTTTTGCTTAAAGCAAGAACAAAAGTCTTCAAGTGATGTCAGAAAAATATAGACGTTTTCCCTTTGATTTAATTTTTTTCTGATCCCAGTGGCATATCTATTCTTGTTTTAAGCATAAACACACTTCATTTTCATCAACTGCTCAGAAAACAAATATCTCCAGTTACTGTGTCTTTAAAAATGTTCAGATTGTTTTGTAGTGGAAAAACATGGGGAGGAACACCAGTTTTTGTAGCGTATAAACAGGACGGATGGGAATTCTACACATAGTAAATGTGCAAAGATTGTCAGAATTTTTTTTACATTTTCAGAAGAATATGTGAGTGATGTTTGCTCATTAGTAAAGCAGGAGGACATCATTTCTGCACTCCAGTTTGCGGTCTCACCCCAGACGAGGTCATAGCACCATCAACACAGATTGTGTTTCTGTCTTGTGTTTTTAGCTTTTCCCTTCTTATTAACCTCAAAACAAAACCTAGGAAATGCCAGTCAGTCCAGCCGCTGGTTTGGCAGCTACTCTACAAACTTTCAGACCGGCAATGAGACACAAACCACAGTTTTTCAGCATTTTGTCAGTCCACGACTGCAGTATTGTGAAAGAGCTCCAACTCTCACAAGAGTCTCTAATTCACACATAACTGATCACGAATACTGGACAGATGCCAGAAAAACCTCCTGAAAACTCTTTACATTCAATAATTCAGGCTGAGAGGTTGGAAACAATCAAATCAGGTTTATATGCTGTACATCATGCACTGAACAATGCCCACAGTCAGTATCTACTGTACTTATATATCCTATACAGTACACTACTCTCACTGCAAAAACTCACATTGTTATTGTTTTGATTTCCGGTTAAAATATCTCAAAATGCTTTGAGCAAAGACATTGAGACTCATGGATTGTATCTGGAATATAAATGTATTTTGTCAGATTTGTCACTAGTCTTGTTTTTAACTCATTCAAACCTTAAGTGAAAAAAATCAGTGCAGTAAGACAGAATATGAATATACTTACATTCAAGACACAGTCTATGAAAATAAGTCTCAATATCACATGCAGTGCTGATTCTTAAGTACATTTAGCCTGTATTTTCATATATTTTAACTGGAAAACAAGGCAAAATGAAATACAAAAATGTAAAAACTACTAAACTGTAATTTTTTTGCAGCGCTCTGAACTTATGGAGCCACTAAAGAGAAAATATAAAAAGCTGGATTTCAGCTGGATTTCTCCTACATAAAAACTTTGTTTGCGCTTGCAAAAGAATTTTAAGTTTTTGGATGGAAGACAGAAGTTATGAGAGTGAATGCATGCAAAATAAATATTTTTTCCATCACTTTGTGCCTTTGGGGGCTCTGTATGACTGATTGCACACTTTCACAATTCAGTACTAATGTATTAAAACTGATTTGAGTCTCAGAAATCTCCCTTGAATTTCTCTGCGCCTGAGAACTCACATGATGACGGTCACACGACTCTGCTGTCTCTGGTCATTATAATGAAGCCAAACACACCTACTGTATTCACGTCACAGACGGAGGACTAACGATCTCACGCTCAATAGAAGCGCTCAGTCTAATGCTGAATGTTTAAATCTGGAAAACTGCTAAGATTCCCAAACAAACAGCAAACATTATTTTCTTTCTTTAAGTCAAGTCACATTTATTTCTATAGCACTTTATACAATACAGAATGCTTCAAAGCAGCTTTACAGGAATCAACAGGAAAACATCAGTGTTAATGTTGCACAGTTTTAAGTGAAGCTTAAGTCATGTGTTGAATTTTAATATTTAGAGGTGTACCTGAAACAGCGAGCTCTCTGAGCTCCAGCTCTCATACACGGATACTCCACAGTCAGGATCTTATTCTCTGGACAATCCTCACTGACAGAGACACAGAGACGTTATCTAACAAAAATATTCAAGAAATACCTTAAAGGAATAGCTCACCCAAAAATCAAAGTTTGCTGAAAATGTGCTCACCTTCAGGCCATCCAAGATGTTTGTTTCTTCATCAGGTTTGGAGAAATGTAGCATTGCATCACTGTCTCAGCAATGGATGCTCTGCAGTGAATGGGTGCCGTCAGAATGAGAGTCCAAACAGCTGATAAAAACATCACAATAATCCACACCACTCCAGTCCATCAGTTAACATCTGGAGAAGACAAAAGCTGAAACAAATCCAGCATTAAGACGTTTATAACTCAAACACAAGTCCATAATCTATAATAACTCTTCCTCCAGTGAAAAAGTGTTCTGGTCTGAATCAGGAGAGAAATCTGCACAGATCAAGCAGTCTTTACAAGCCAAAACAGCTCTAAACAAATATGAAGCTTGATTTTGATGTGAGAGACAACAGGAGATGCACTTTTTCACTGGAGGAAGCGTTATTATGGATTATGGACTCAGAGTTTAGACATTAAAAACATCTTAATGCTGGATTTGTTTCAGCTTTTGTGTTCTCCAGATGTTAACTGATGGACTGGAGTGGTGTGGATTATTGTGATGTTTTTATCAGCTGTTTGGACTCTCATTCTGACGGCACCCATTCACTGCAGAGCATCCATTGCTGAGATACATTTCTCCAAATCTGATGAAGAAACAAACTCCGGATGACCGGAGCGTGAGCACAACTATTACTTTAAGAAATACTGAATGCAAAAAAATTGCAGTGGTATGACCATGATACAGAAAATCTGGTTATGACACATTTAGAATAAAGACACAAAAGCTGCTTTATGTATTACTGACAGAAAGACTTTCACAGGTGTCAGAATGTCAGTATTAAATCCACCAAAGCATTTTTGCGAGTATTAATGTCTCTCATAGTAATGAAATAAAACTTGAACTTGTCAAATCAACTTGGATCAGTAAAACGGTAACACTACAACAAGGTTTCATTTTTTAACATCAGTTAATTAAATGCGTTAACATGAACAATACTACAATTTCTGAATTTATTAGTAGGCCAAATACATTTTTAAAAGTTGCATCTAACATTAGTTAAACAATGCGCAATTAACTAACATAAGCAGTAAAAAACATATTGCGTGCATATTTAAATCGTTCACTAATGCATTAATGTTAACAAGACAATGCATTAATGTTAAAAGACTTAATTGCAAAGTGTGTTAGCAGTACAAGATCAGCAGAATAAACTCGGATGAGACACAAACACTCACTGTGAGTTCACGCCGCAGGTCCACAGAAACACGCACAGCACGCCAAACGGTGTCATCTCACTCAGATTCACTAAAACCTCTCACAAGAGAAGAGTGCAAAACTTCACTCAGTTTAAAAATGTCAGATTCAGTCTGTCATCTCACATGTTCAGTCCAGCGAACTCACAGCGATCCCTCACTGATCCACACTTCAAGAAAACACGATGACAGATCAAGCTCCTCCTCTTCCTCACACTTAATACTGTTAACCTTCATTAATAATTCACAAGCTTTTTAACATAAAAAGCCATTTATTTTTCTCTCAGAAAGTCACTTTTAATGCTCTCAAGAATCATGAACAACACGTATTAAAATCTATTAACTGTACAAGCCATCACTTCTTCAACAGTCTGTGCGATTTAAGTTTCATTAATAATTCACTAGCTTTTTAACATAAGTAAAAAAGATATTAAAAAAGCAATAAAATGCTATAAAAAAGACAACATGAAGATTCATGACATTTTAAGTACTACAGTATAATTTATTAAAACTACCACTTCTTCAACAAGCCTACTTCTACTTCAAATAATAAGAAAAAAAATGTCACATTAAATACACTAATGCATTTGTGATTTTCTTTAAATGTAGATAAATGTGTAACCTGTATCCTGATAATAAAAAGCATGCACTAACATTAAAATGATAGTTTTGCTTAACTGTAACATGAAAAATATGCAGTTGTTGTCATGCATTATTTCTGCCTGATCCTTAAAATGACCATGCAATCAATCACTGAGGTTTGCTCATTCTTGCAACATTTGTATTTTTACTTGATTAAAATCAGTTAAATTGCTATTATTTGTCTTGCACTAACGAGTAATAAAATCAGCTATTATCACACCTTCCCTTATAATGACTCAAACTGAAATGATTTTTCAAAGAGTTAATTTTGTAGTTATTATTAAGTTTGTAGTCTGGATGGATATAACAGACCCGGTCTTAAATTAAAGGTTTTACCCTGCAGCCTTTTAATGAAAGGTATAGAGTTTCATCTGTATCTGTATTCATATTTCTACTGTACATTTAGCATCACTGTAAAAGAAAGAAAAGAAGTTGAGCCAACTTAAAATTTTAAGGCAACCAGCTTCAGCAGATTTTTGAGTTTTCTCATCTTGTTGTTTTAAGTTTATACAACAAAAAGTTGAGAATCTCCTACAAAAATAAGTTGAGAGAACTCAAAAATCTGCTGAAGCTGGTTGCCTTAAAATTGTAAGTTGGCTCAACTTTTTTTTTTTTTTTTTTACAGTGAGTGGTATTGGCTGAGGTTTTTCATTTCAGAAATGCTTGTTTGCAGGTAGTTTTGAGAATATTGTTCTGTAAGTTTGAGGGAAGAGATGTCGTCAGATGTTATTGTCCCGCTGAACAATGAGCTTAAACATCTCCTGATGGCCGTCTGGCTTCAGCTCAATGAAAACACATGAAGCTTTCTGAGAGAAACCAGCAAATGCCAACCAAACCAAAGCTCACAAACACCCACACCAAACTCACTCATTCCCGCCGGTATAAAATTATTCATGAAATACATTATTGAACAGCCACAGAGAGACACAGCAGCTTTGGTTCATTACTGCAGACCGCACAAACCCGTCTGAAGCGTTCCCACGTTCCCCGTCTGGAGGCTTTCTTCTGAACAACAGACTGACAATCATTACTGGAAATCACTGTATTTATAAATATGGTCATGATTTTTAGGATTGCTTTAACTCTGTTGTTACATGATCTTGAAAAGAACATCTGAAGATGAGAATTTAGTATATGAAGAGATTTGAACAACAGCAGAAACTCAGGTTTTTCTCAGTATTTCGGTCTTGTTTTCCAGTACAAATATCTAAACATCTTTAACTCAAAGATACGTTTACTGGAGATGCAAAATGAAGATATTAAATCTTGTTTTCTGAGAAATTTCCAAAACAACAAACAAACATCCTTTTGAATTAAGTTTAATCTTTGGAGCCCACTGGCTTGTGTTTTAAGCACAAACTCTATTTTGTTTTACAAGTAAACACTAATATCTTGTCATTTTGCATCTCAAGTAAATGCATATTGATTTATGAATGTTATTTGTACTGGAAAACAAGACAGAAATACAAACAGCTTTTGCATTGAGAACCATATACAGGTCAGGGAACAATGTATGTATCTATATCAGTGCGATTTGAAAATGTCTAATATTTTCTAATGTAATATTCCATAATCTCTCAATAACAGATGGAAAGTGTAAACCTCCTGATTCATTGCTCTTGTCCATTTTTCTTTATCATCTGAGAGCAGATCTGAACACAGCACTAATGTTATGGTCAAATACATTTCTCATGCATTCCATCTCTTTTTGATTTCTTTAAAACCCATAGAAAACAGACTTTTCCAGATGGAACAGGTGTACAAATATCACAGAGAAACTGGAAAAATCAGAGTCATGAGTGCATTTATTCACAACTGCAGATGTTTTATGCTGCATGTCTTATTCCTTAAAACAAAAAATGTCATTCAACCAGCAATAATCACCTGCAAATATCAGTTTTTAAACATTACAGCTTGTTAGAATTTTTCCATGTGAAAAGCTATATAAAATGTTAAATGTTATTTTTAAATGATTTTCACAGTATTTGCATATCTGCACCGAACACAAGTCTGTCGAGTCTCAGTCTGGAGGGAGTTAAACACAAAAATTCACACAAAATTCGTTAAACACCTATAAAAACGTTTACAGGGCCACAAATGTACTTCTGAAGAATTTACAGAGACCTTACTGGAAATTTGTGTGTTAAAGTCACAGCAGGACACAATGAACTCATCGCCATCAGTCTGTGATCTTCCAGAATTAAAAGAGAGAATTAATCTAATGCATTTGTATTAATTTTCCCTCTAACACTAAATACTAAATATTAATACTAAATCAAACCATGTGTCTTGTTACTTTACTAATTGATCAAATGCACCATTCGCATATGGCAACCAATATTTATTTTCTGGCCAAAATATATTTTAAATATATGATGTTATGTATATAGTCAAGCTAAATGAAATATACTTTTGAATTTAAAAGTAGTTTCGAACTTCATATGACAAAATAGGTTTCAAAATGTATTTCAGGGGCAAGAAAATACATTTACAATCTAACAGTATCCTAGGCTTTATTCACGACTTATTTTAATTCTAATGTGTTAAATGTTAACTTGTGTTACAGACAACAAATGTGACAATTGTGTGAATGTATTTTTGTGGATTGAAATATATGGAATATTTTTAAAATACATTTTAAATATATTTTTGAAAGAGGAATATAAAGTGTCTTATCCAAGCAACTTTACATTACATTGCATACAAGCTTATTATATCCAGTGCTGAGCACTAAATAGTGCATATAAACTGATCACAGATCAGCAGTTTGTGTTCACTAACTTGCTCTGTTTGCCGAAGAAAGAAGAAATCTATGGTTCACAGCCTCTCTGGCTCTCAACATGAGTTCATTGAGTTAATGGAAATACAGGAATGCAGATGGATGTGAAACAAATTGGACCACAAGCTACAAACAAAGCCACGGTCTTCAACAAGCTGCGTTTATGAGCACAAGCGGGTGAGAATTCATCTGTAAAGCAGCCGGATAAACATGAACAGATGTGGCTCTGAAAACTTCACCTGTGAAATCATACCAACACTTTAGACTTCAAACCTGCAAGAAAACAAGTCCAAATACTCAGTATCTATGATACAGGTGGACATTTTACTGCTTTTAAGAGCTGTCAGATTTAAAAAGAAGGTAAAAAAAAATAAATATTAGGAAAACAAGCTCAATCACAAACTGTATCCTCACTGATCAGTATGAGGCGCTATAACATCTACATTCAGTCACTTTAGTTCCTTAGTTAATGTGAACAAACACACATCTTTACATGCAGTGCAGGATCTATCAGTCTTGTATAGCTAAGCTAAGCACAAGTGGATTGTGGGTAAACCCAAATGTTGTGCCAATCATGTGTGTTTATGTTTGTGTTTATGAAAGATCGAAAACAGGAAGTGAAAGCGATGATATGAATATAATCATATGCTGATGGTTAGTCATGATCATTACTGAACTCTGTAACATTTACAGAGTTAAAAAAAAAAGACTGACTAATAATCAAGAGAGTTATCCTGAAAGAAGTTTATTCACTAAAATAAAAAAACAAAAGAAAAATAAAATGCATAAATAAACATTTTATTTATTTATGTATTTATTTAAATGATTTATTTATTTATAATTTATTAATTAAATTAATTAATTATGGTTGCAATAAAATGTGGAGCAATAATAACAGTGATTGGATATTTAGTGTTTTTCTCACAGTCTTACCTGCACACAAACTGGTTCTTTACCATAATTTCTTCAAACATTTTCACATCATCAGTGTTTTATGAGTTAATCACTTATTTGTAGGTCCAGGATCACATCAGCTCTGGATGAAAGAGGAAAAACACTTCATAAAACACCTACACATAATGAGACTGCCAGATTTACTCTACTAATCAAATAAGCGACGGAAAACCTGGTGAGACTCTCCAGAAGAACAAACAGATTTTCTTTAGCAGACATTTTGTAATCTTTGTTTTTTTAAGTTTATTGTCATTATTTCACTCTACTACTACTACTACTACTACTATTGCTACTGCTACTATTACTATTACTACTACTTCTACTACGACTGCTACTACTACTACTACTACTACTGTTACTACTGCGACTGCTACTACTACTACTACTACTACTACTACTACTATTACTACTGCTACTACTACTACTACTACTACTACTGCTACTACTACTACTACTACTACTACTACTACTACTACTACTATTACTACTGCTACTACTACTGCGACTGCTACTACTACTACTACTACTACTACTGCTACTACTATTACTACTGCGACGACTACTACTACTACTACTATTACTATTACTACTACTATTACTTCTACTACTATTACTACTGCTACTACTGCGACTGCTACTACTACTACTATTATTACTTCTACTACTATTACTACTGCGACTACTACTACTACTATTACTACTGCTACTACTACTACTACTACTACTATTACTACTGCGACTACTACTACTACTTCTACGACTGCTACTACTACTACTACTACTACTATTACAATTACTACTGCGACTGCTACTACTACTACTACTACTACTACAATTACTACTGCGACTGCTACCACTACTACTACCACCACCATTATTATTATTATTATTATTATTATTTTTATTATTATCATCATCATCATCATCCCTTTTTTAAATATTCTAATTTAATTAATAATGTCATTTTTGTGATTAAGTGTCTCACTGAATTTTTTCCCTGTATTGTTAGTTTTCTGGTAAATAAAAATAATACAATTAAAAAGAAAAAGAAAAACAACAACAACAACCACCATCCAAACCAAAAGAATAAAATAAAATAAAAAGGCACACACGCACAAGACTTGAAGACATGAAACATGTTGGATGTGGCTGGCATTTAAAGTTGCAGGAAAAAGCATGTGACCCTTTGCAAGCACACTGTGTTTGTTGTGACAACAGTTCAAATTTTATAACCAACTGATGCAGAAATCCATGTAAATCTGAGTGATTCACGTGTTTTCATACTAGAATCGCTTGTAAACAGATCACGCAAGAATGATGTGAATAAATACCAGCTGTGAACAGACTTCATACCTGTGTTTGCTCCTCCCTTCATCTGCCACTCATGTCTCCTCTGATCCAATGAGCTTTGATCAAGCCTGCCGAGACTCCGCCCCCACAGACAGGAGTCTGATGATTGACAGATCAGAGGGCAGAATGTGAGCGGTAACATGAGTTCATTAATCATCATTATACAGCAGCAGCAGCTCTTCAAAGAAAACACACAGAGCGCGTCTCATTACAAACAGACACAGATGATGAAACAAGAATCCAAATCAGAACCAGAATTTGTTGAGCTAAAAGACAAGAACTGCGAGAAAAAAAAATTACAAATCTGAAAGTGGAAACAAAAACACAAGTAACACAGCTGTCAATCAAAACCAGAGGAATAATACTCACATGGAGTTTCCAATATGTAAATAAAAAAGGTGATGAGTGTTTTTATGTAACTTATGGTTCTTTTAAATCTTAAATCATGTTTTCAATTATGCAAAACAGCACTAGTAACAAACAGCTCAAATGATCTGGATATGAACTGAAGGTAATTTTAATGAGCTCAGGTGTTACAGATGAGGAAATTTCCAAACTAAACATGCAAGTCACAAAAGCACCTAAATGCATGCTCACGTTTTGTGGATGATGTGACTTACAGACAGACGGTGAATTACTGTCCATTACAGCTGATGATGTTTGTGTGTGATGTTCATCCATTACAGCAGATTCAGGAGAGCTGAGGCGCTTTAACCCATCCCTGACAATATAACAAACACACATCACCGTGAGCATTCATAGTCATGTTGCACATTATGTGCATTACTGTTCAAAAGTTTGGGGTCACTGTGCAAGATTGCATTCAATTGATCAAAAGTGTCAGACATCAGCAAATCAGTATATTAGAATGATTTCTGAAGATCATGTGACACTGAAGACTGGAGTAATGATGCTGAAAATACAGCGCTGCATCACAGAAATAAATTACGGTTTAACAGATATTCACATAGAAAACAGCTATTTTAAATTCTAATAATATTTCACATTTTCTACTGTATTTTTAATCAATCAAATAAATGCATTGGTGAGAAGAGACCTCTTTCAAAACATGAAAAATCTTACCGACCCCAAACTTTTGAACAGTAGAGTATGCACATGTTCAAATGACATCTTTAAGAAGTATAAGTTTTGTTTTGATCTGAATATGACAGATTCCCAAGGGATATTTTGCTTTAAACATTCATGGTGGGAATAAAAATACTGTCCGGTAATGTGATCCAGACTGAAACAAAAGCTCACATGAGAAACCTCAGAGAAAACAGCTCTGGTGAACTTCTGAATCAAATGTCTATATGTGGTGTAGCTGAACCTCCTCTCGTTGTGTAACATATTAAACTAACCACCAACCGCAGACAGATGACTGCTGCTGTAATAATGAAAATAAAAACACTAAAAAGCACCTTTGGAGCTCCAGATCTGACGTCATTGCATGATGTGAGTGACTCCAGCATCTCAGCTGCTGCTGTTTAGTTGGTTTATTGTGAGCATGATGACTGTCAGAACATGACTCATGTGACCTCTTGACCTCTGAATGTCAGGTAGATCTGAATCACGTAAAGCCGCTTCGATCTGCACGAATGATCGATACTCTGAACTGATGAAGAAAGAGTGAGTCACTGCTGAGAAACTGAGAGATTAAAGATCATGAGATCACAGACAGTGGCTATAAAGTGAATCTACCCACATGGAGACACAGACAGATGAAGAAATAGAGACAGAGAGCCTCATATTTTTTATAAATATCAAACCATTTAACAAGCAATAGATTTTTGTAGGTAAACAGGTGAGTTAGTGTATTTTTTGCTCAGTTCTTTTAAATGAGTCACAGAAACACAAATGCATTTGCACAGGAATCATAATCAATGAATTACACTCTTGAAAGCTGACTGATGATTGTTTTTGACAGAAAACAAGCTTGTCAACAATTCTGAAAATGAAAAGTCCTCACCCTCAGGCCGTCTCAGATGTAGAAGAGTTTGTTTCTTCATCAGATTTGGAGAAATGTCTCAGCAATGGATGCTCTGCAGTGAATGGGTGCCGTCAGAATGAGAGTCCAAACAGCTGA
>JAFVLL020033145.1:0-25326 GCA_021397915.2 Tor tambroides
TTTTCTCCATTTGTGGATAATGGCTCTGACCGTGGTTCGCTGGAGTCCCAAAGCCTTAGAAATGGCTTTATAACCCTTTCCAGACTGATACATGTCAACTATTTTGTTTCTCATCTGTTCTTGAATTTCTTTAGATCGTGGCATGATGTGTTGCTCTGATGATGGCATGCTTTACTTTGTCAGACAGGTTCAATTTAAGTGATTTCTTGATTCAACAGGTCTGGCAGTAATCAGGCCTGGGTTTGCCTAGTGAAATTTAACTCAGCTTTCTAAAATAATGTGGTTAATCACAGTTCTTTCATGATTTAACAGGAGGGGGCAATTAATTTTTCACGTAGGGCCAGGTAGGTTTGGACAGCTTTTTTCCCTTAATAAATGAAATCATCATTTAAAAACTGCATTTTGTATTTACTTGCATTACCTTTGTGTAATATTGAAATTTGTTTGATGATCTGAATCTTTTAAGTGTGACAAATATGCAAAAAATAAAATAAAAAAAACAGGAAGGGGCAAAAACTTTTTCACGGCACTGTATGTGTGACAACAGGATGCAGAAACAAAACATTGAACTTTCTGTTTGAAAAAGAAAAGAAATTCTGAGAAGTTTAAGCATTTCAAACAGCATCGAGCACCTTTATTTGACTAACCTAATGATTATTATTATTCTTGACATACTGTAAACTTCTCTCTTTTGTTTTTAGTGCCCGCTGCTGTTTCTGACATTACCGTAACTAACAGTGGTCCAGATTTTCTGAATGTGTCATGGAAGGCAGCAGAGGGAGATGTGGACAATTACATGGTGATGCTAAAGGACCAGGAGAAGATCGTACACACTCTCGCTGCATCTAAAGCAACCACAGATTGTGTGTTCAGGAGTCTGGTTTCTGGCCGACTGTACACCATCTCCATTACCACACACAGCGGCAGTTACAGAAACCAAACACTTGTACAGGAGAGAACACGTAAGCAATAATAGTAGCATCATCTGTATAGTTCTTAAATTTCAGAAATTTCATAGCAAAATCAAAAGGAAAAATTCAGACATTTTTTTCATATCACTGTTTTCCATTAAATCATTAAAGTAATGAAATAAATCAATAAAATGATTTTGTTCTTTTATAATTCAACTAATATATTTTTCTTCTACATTTCAATATTACCTTTACACTAGGCTACTAAGAACTGAAGGGGCATTAATTGTCTTATTACAAGTATTTTATTTTAGGGCACTTGATAAGTTTATTGTTTTTGGGAGGTTTCCATATTTATCAGTCTTTTTTTCCCAATGATTAAAGTATAATGTGTTGTTATTAATGTTACATTATATTCACGATAATTTGAGAATAATAAAACTGCACTATTTCCTCTTTCAGAGCCGTCCACAGTCCAAAACCCCACCGCCATCCACTCTGCCAGAGATGACTTTCTAAAGGTTTACTGGAATCATGCATCTGGGGATTATGACTATTACGAAGTGGCGATTGAGTATAACAGCACACGTCTTCAAAATCAGAAGCTCAATAGGACACAAAGGGAATGTGAGTTCAATGACCTGGTTCCAGGACGTCTCTACACTGTGACCATCAGCACCTGGAGTGGCCAGTACAACTCTACTGTCTCTATACATGGCCGAACATGTGAGTGACATCATGCTTTAGCATCTGTTTTTCCCATTATCAAGAGGAATACACTGATATTTTCACAATCTCTCATTAAAAATAATTGCAATTTCATTTTTTAATGTTAGTGTGTAGTGTTGCTGTTTGAGCATAATATCTGCAAAGTTACGATGCTGAAAGTTCAATGCAAACGGAGATATCGTCTTTTAAAATTATGGCAGTTTAACGCCTACAAAAACAGCTCGTAGGGACTACAACAAGCTACTTCTCGGGTTTGTGATGTCACAAACCCTGATAAACCCCGCCCCCGGGAACATGCAACAAAGGGGGCGGGGCCAGCTGCGCTGCTTTAGAGAAGAGGAAGTGTTGTTGCCATGCCGTCAAAACTAGGGGTGCATAAAAAAATCTATTCATATATGAATCGCGATCCTGTCTTCTAATGATTCTAATGTATTCAAAATCAATGTTCTAAAGCAGCGGTTCTTAATCCTGTTCCTCGCATCCCCTGCTCTGCACACGCTCTGCTGTGCATCTCTCTCTCTCTTTCTCTCTCTCATTCAGATCATCAGCTCAGCTTCAACAATGAACTGTTCCAATTATACACTTTATGTGTAGACAGACAGATATTTTTCACATAGCTATGAGAAGCGTTAAACATGGACGCACATGCGGTTGCCATGCTGTATTAAAGCTTTAATCAGGATAAAATCGTACATTAAAAGCAAACATAAGAAGTAGCATTTACAAATAACAATATATCTACAAGTATGAGACAACTACAAACAAAAAACATACCATTAAGAGCCATGCTTGCACAGGTTCTGCACGATCCTCTTCACTAATATTGATGACGACACCATTGTTTACAATACAACGCCGGAGAACATGCACTGAGGTGAGGGGCGTGACATTTAGACGCGTACTAGGCGGTAAGTGAACACATAGCCAGCTAACCAATCTGAGCCCATTGCGTATTTCTGAGGGAGCGGTTTCAAAAAAGCAGGAAATCATCAGAGCGTTCGAAAGAGAAGGGACAGAGCGGTGTAGAATAAAGGTAAATTATGTGAAAAATAATGCGTTTTTTTTAAAAACGAAGCATTAACACGTTAGACTGCACCCCATAAACACAATCAAGCCTAGAAAAAAAAAAACAGTCAACCACCCCTTTAAGGCACTGCAAATCACTGTCAGTGTGAACAACACTTAACTTTGAAATCAATATCAAATTAAGGGTCAATTAATTTGACCTGTCCTGTGCCACATACACTTAGTTATAGTAATGAATTAGTCTTGTCTTCGGTCAGTGTCATTGGTGAAGCATCATCCCATAATTGGTGACAGCGTAATGCAGAAGCTATAAAGGATATCAAGACCAAACAGAATCAGCTTCTAACTGTCTGAAGTACGATCTCAGGCATGCCGAAAATATGGCAAGGTGACACAGCATCCAGAGTCATATTGAGCACAAAGTTTAAGCAGCAAGCGCTTGAGAGGATGGCATGGACTCTATATCGAGGCAATAAAATCTAAAGAAGGTGTGCGGAGAGGCCATATCACAAACATTGTGAAGGGAAACCCCCAATAACAATGCCTTAGATGCAGCCATACTCTTTGTACAGTGGGTTCTTACAAGCCAACAGAAGACCACACGCCTCGTAAGCCACAGAGATAGCCTTTACAATCCACTAGCTTTTTCTTTGCTTAGAGACTGAGAATCCTCATCTGGGTGAACTAAAGCAGACCAACAACTGGTCCAATTTACACCACTAAGAAGAGTAGTGGATGTAAGAATCAATTGCTCTAAAGGGGCAAATCAAATTGAGCTCCTCTTGATCTACCTGTCTGAAAGGGAGGAGATAAAAACATTGGTAGGCACCTTAGGCACATTACCTTGTCTAGGGTGAAGAAGAGCTTTCACCATCCCAGGAGCAAACTCTAGGCAGGAAGAGGCAACAGACAGGGCCTGCAGATCTCCTACCCTTATTAGAGAAGTGATTGCAAGGAAGAATGCCATCTTGAGTCAGAAATGTCTCTGAAGCTGACTCAGTAGGCTTGAAGGGTGCCATAAACAAACCCACCAAAACAATGGCCAAATCCAACCCCAGGACTCTTGAATGAATTGCAGGCCTTAGCCATATCTTTCTAGTAGGAAACAAGATAATAGAGGGTGTCTCCCCAATGAGTCACCACCTAAAGATGCCTGTCATGTAAACCTTTAAAGTGGAGGGGATATCCCAGCAGAAAAGCGATCTTGAAGGAACTCCAACATCAAACCAATCAGGCAGTTAACTGGGTCCAACTGGTGTTCTCTGAATGAATGAATGAATGAATGAATGAATGAAAAGTAAAAAGTGATTGTAATTTTTTTTTTTAAGTTCTCCGCTGGATATTTTTTCTCATTATTTCCTTTGATGCTAATATGATTACGTGGGTATATGCTTTTGCATTTAAATAAAATTAAGGAAAATATACTGTATATGTGTAAATATCAAAGACATTTTGATTTTACATTTCATGATATTTTTTTTTCTAGTATGAGTAAAAATCTAATAAGTGGACTACAATAAAAATCATATTTCACCCTTGTGTGTTTCAGTCCCGGGTGCTGTGGGTAATTTGTCCCTAACAGCGTATGGAACCAGTTTTCTGAGGGTGAACTGGACGTCTGCTCCAGGAGATGTTGATAACTATGAGGTTCAGATTCTCTTCAATGACACACAGGTGTCACCAGCTGTAAATCTAAGCAGTACAGTTAGGGAACACCTGTTCTCCACACTCACACCTGGTCGGCTCTACAAGATTGTGCTGTCTACTCACAGCGGATCATACCAGCGTGCAGAGATCCTTGAGGGCCGCACAGGTAAGGTTTTACAATGGAAAGATTTTTATTGTTCATGTATAATAATAATCACGTTGCTGAGGAAAAGTACTTGATAGTAACTTGATAGTAGTAGAATTTGTAAATTTGTCAATAATTATTTTGCTCCAAAATCAAAAGAAGAGAATAAGAAATTACATTTCCCATAAAAAATTAACAAAATTAGTTTTGTACTGGCATTCAGACATAATTTTCATGGATTCAAGTATATATATATATATATACACACACACACATTATATTAATATTGTTGTATTGCAATAAATTTATGTTGAGCTAAATAATCACAATGCAGTAATTTGTTTAGTAATGTTGATATTATACAGTATTATAATAAAGGTCTTATGCATTACAGTAAGGAGAATATAGGGGAAATGTGTGATTTTTACGAAAAAGTTGAAAATAAATAAAACAAGACAGAAACTTCAATCGTCTTTTCTCTAACTTTAAACTAACTATTTTAGCACTATCTGCATCAAGTAGTGGTTTATGAGGTACAATATTATTATTTTATTTTATTTTTTTAAATCACTTGTCCTAAATTTGAACAGATTTAACACTGATTATGTGTTGAATTAGATGTGGAACTTGACAGGATTTGAATCCAAATGTATCATTATCATCATCACAGTTTGATGATATCCTTTGTGTAACAGCTGTGTCTTTTTTCCCATTTTACCACCCAGTACCCAGTCAGGTTCAAGATCTCCGTCTTGGCGCTGGCACTGCAGACAGCAGTCTTAGATGTTCTTGGTCCTCTGGTGATGGAGACTTGGACTTTTACTCAGTGTATCTGTTTCATGGGACACATGTCCAGGACATCAGACATGTTCCTAAGCACATCACACAGACAGAATTTCACAACCTGGTACCTGGTCAACTGTACTCAGTTACTGTGCAGTCGGTCAGTGGAACGCAGACAAACAACAGTACAACTAGTGGCAGAACAGGTATGAAATACACATATTACCTGTAATATACAAGTCATAACTAGATTTTCTAATGGAAATATGATATTTCATGAATTTGATTAATGCAAGGTTCTTTCATGAAACACTTGATGGCACAGGCTGATGGGTTCTTAACGTAACTGATGATATTCACAGCGTTAAATGACTCGGCACAAGTTGATTGGTTAATGTTGCATATGCAGCCAATGAGCTTTCAGAGTTCCTCTGAAACCATAGGCGGAGGGTGAACCAACTCCAGGGTAAGGCTAAAAGCAGCCAATTGTATTAAACATCATAAACCTGTCTTTTTAGGCAAGAACCAGACATGGGTGTCATGTAGGCTAATAAGGGGAAAGGGAAGTTGTGTGTGGCCAAGTATGGTGACCTATACTCGGAATTTGTGCTCTGCATTTAACCCATCCAAGTGCATGCACACAGTAGTGAACATACACCTGGAGCAGCGGGCAGCCAATGCTGCGGCGCCCAGGGAGCAGTTGGGGGTTCAGTGCCTTGCTCAAGGGTCTCACCTCAGTCGTGGTATTGAGGGTGGAGAGAGTGCTGGTTATTCACTCCCCCCACCTACAATCCCTGCCGGACCTGAGACTCGAACCCACGACCTTTAGGTTACAAGTCCAACTCTCTATCCATTAGGCCACCACTGCCCCTACAACACATAAAATATGTTTAATGAGACTGAATTTGTATTTAACGTGATTACAGTTGTTACGACCAGCTCGTTTTTAAAGCCGCAACATAAAAGAGGGATCAGTCAACAGAAGATATCAAGGCAAATTATTTTACTGAATTAAACTAGTTAGGGAACAATCAGTAATAATGATAAATATAAGTCTAGGGTTAATAAAGAAATCAAAGAAATAAATGTCAACAAAACTTTAACTACAAGGTATAAGAAATGCCAAAAGAAACCAATATGCAAAGAGTCAGAAAGAGACACTCCGGAGAAAACATCCCCACAGAGTGCCTCTCACAAATAACAGATAACACACTTATATATGCTACCAATTAACAATTAACATGGGGGGAAACCAATCAGAGCCTGCCACACTCTGCCCAATAGGATCCGGAGAAGACTCAGGGACGTCACACAGTATAATAAAAACATTAGAAATTGATAATTATATAACGTTTCCTTTCCACGGTTATTCAAACAGCGAATAAATTAAATATAGAAAGTGATATTATCACTAACTTTGATCTATCGCGAGTTTAAGCACTCTCAAAAAAACTATTGTTATAATCACTGAAGCTGACTGTGAAATTAATCTCTTGCTTACATTGTACGTACATCTGTGCTTTGTTGTTTATGATGAGAGAATTCGCAAGAGTCCGGAATTCTGTCAGAACGCACGCACACTCAACAGAACTGATGAGTTTTAGTGATGGCTCATCTGAACGCCTCTGATTGGCCATTGCATTCCTAAACTCAACAGCATTGTGTGTGATTGGTTAAAATGTGCAACACTGTAAAAACGCCAAAAATGAAATACGGTGCAACATGAGCAGATCTTAATTTAAAGCCACAATCGACACTGTCTATTCATTTTCACTTTGTTAGTAACAGATGTAATAGATTTAATTTGTTTGTGCATGGGCATTTTTGTCCAGTTTAGTGGCATTTTTGTCCCCATGGCCAGGGGAAGGCTAAGCCTTACCCAGCCTTACACACGCTCCGCTTATCTTAAACCCTCCATCTTCCCCAGCTCCTCCTGTATAGATCCGCTACGGGTTATTTTATATGCTATTTATGCAGCAGCAGTATGTCTTAAAGGAACACTCTACTTTTTTTGGAAATAGGCTCATTTTACAACTCCCCTGGAGTTAAACAGTTGAGTTTTACCGTTTTTGAATCCATTCAGCCGATCTCCGGGTCTGGCAGTAGCACTTTTAGCATAGATCATTGAATCGGATTAGACCATTAGCATCTTGTTCAAAAATGACCAAAGAGTTTCGATAATTTTCCTATTTAAAGCTTGACTCTTCTGTAGTTACATCGTGTACCAAGACCAATGATATTACGCAGCGCCTGAAAGTAGTCCCCAGCTAGGTAACTAGTTATGATATAGCTGGGGACTACTTTCAGGCGCTGCGAAACATCATTGCGCCTGGTGCACCCATGGTACGGCAGCAAAGTTCCTTGATTATTACACCGGAATGATAGTATAGTTCCTAGACATAATGGCCTAGAAAATCACAACTTTTCATTTTCCATCTGTCTTAGTACACAATGAAACTACAGAAGTGTCAAGTTTTAAATAGGAAAATTATGGTCATTTTTGAGCGAGATGCTAATGGTCTAATCCGATTCAATGATCTATGCTAAGCTAAGCTAAAAGTGCTACCGCCTGACCCGGAGATCGGCTGAATGGATTCTAAAACTGTAAAACTCAACTGTTTAACTCTAGGGGAGTTGTAAAATGAGCCTATTTTCAAAAAAAGTGGAGTGTTCCTTTAAATACTCACAGTACTGTATCGCCGTATGCATTGGCAATAGCAAGTTCCTGTACTTGCTTGCAACAGCAGCAATAATCTACAACTACAGTAATAACCAACAGCAGCAGCGTAGCAGATCTGTTCTGCCAAGACCAAATATATTAACATTTTCATATCCATTACCATGCTAAAATCTTCCGAGAGTTTCATGATAGAAATACAATAATATTGTCTCAGGAAGACAAGAAGAGCTTGAAAAAAGAAACTACAGTCTAATGTGTGCTTGTGTGTGTTTCAGACCCCTCCACAGTCACCAACCTACGGGTGGATAATGAACTCAGCACACACAATCTGTTAGTGAGCTGGATGGCAGCTGTGGGAGTTTATGATGGTTACAGTCTACAGTTACTAGATGAGAGCGAAAGAGTGATCGCCAGCGCTTCTGTGCCCGCTACTAAAAACCACCACCTGTTTAAAAATTTAACTCCAGGAAGGTGGTACAAAGCACATGTTCAGACACTTAGTGGCACTGCCAAAAGCAAGGACATCACTGCTGAGGGACAAACACGTAAGACACACATCTTGCAGCATTTTTCAATGTGTATTCACCACACAATTGAGTTTGTAATCTCACATGGTAAAAAAATATTGAGCAAAAGAACATTTTTATGGTATTTTTACTTTATCTCAATTATATCTTACTATCTAGCATAAGAGTACTTTGAGCTCTGTTTTACGCATTTTACTTCAAATAGATAACTTCTGCAGAATTCCACAGATTTTCCAGCCAAGTTATCAAGGAAAAACCTAGATTTCAAGTCTTTCCCAGAATCACTTAATGGCAAGACAGTTTACAAGACTTGTTCTCCTAATCTCCTCAGGTCCAGCAGCAGTGACCGGGCTACACATATGCTCCAACACCAGCACTGAACTTTCATTCTGCTGGACTGCACCGGAGGGCCGGGTGGACGGTTTTGATCTGTATCTGTACGATCAGATTGAGACAATGCAGTCCCACAGGACACTGGAAGAAGATGCTCTGGGCTGGTCCTTCACGCACCTGCTGCCAGGGACACTGTATAAGATGATGATCACCAGCAGGAGTGGGAAACTGAGTAGTCAGTCGTCTATATGGGCGCGTACAGGTGAATACTGAAGCTCTATTCAGTATGTAATATTTCCTAGTTAAAATGCTTCATAGCAATTACCTACTCTCCCCAAAAATATTGCATCACTCATCATAAACTTTATTTATTAAGAATTAATACTTGCCCCTGGATTTGATTTTTAGGAGCATTTTGAGCTTTATGATGACCTTTTTTTGAGTTTCCCTTTAGTTAAAACCATGTAAGTATATATCAAAGATATTACTGTAAAAAAAATAACTACAAAAACTAAAATTAGAAGTAAAACATATTTAACTGAAGTAAAACGTAATACTAATGGGAGTTCACAAAAAAATGAAAGAAAAAAAAAACTGTAAACGTGTGCTAAAATATGTATGAGAAATAAGTTTCAATCAGTGCTGGGTGGTCTGAGTTAATTAATTAATCAGTACAATTAAACAATATATAGCTGTCTAATTGACATATAAATATCCAGCCACTCAGAGGTTCTCATTTTCCAAAGGTACAAACAACTAAAAACTATCTATGAACAATCCAAACTAATTCAAACTAAATTCAAAATATACAACAACATACATTTCTAAAGCTACCAAATACATATATACACACACACACACACACACACATATATATATATATATATATATATATATATATATACACACACACACATACAAAATATAAATAAAATATATATAAACAGAAAAGTTCTGTGCCATTTTTCTCAGTTCATTTAAAATTTAGCCCTGACCCCCTAATTTCAGGTTATTTCTGACCTTTACTCTAATTTCTCTAATTAAAAACATTCTATGTATATTTTTTTGGTTGGATGTTTAAAAAGTCTTGTTTGTTTTTACAGCTCCTGCCTCTGTTATAAACCCCCATGTTGAGAATCAGGGTCAAATGGACAGTCTTCTTCTGAGCTGGATGCGTGGTCCTGGAGGACTTACTGGATATTCCGTCACTGTGGATGGCTTTGAACAGCGTTTGGGTCCAGAGAGCACACAGGTCATCTTTCACGGGCTGGTGGCTGGAAGGCTTTATTCTGCTACGCTTCAGACCTGGAGTGAAGATCTGACTAACACAACGACTGCAATAGGGCGTACAGGTCAGTGCTGCTGCAAATCAAACAGCCCTGAAGATATGTTTTACATTATAACTGATCTAATGCCATAGTGACGGGCCAGTTTCATTTAGATTTAAAATATTTCTATATTTGAAACAGTATGCAGTATGCAACAGTATTCCAGTGCTGAAACTCTTTTCCTTGCTGCAGCTCTCAGCTTTTGTTCAGTGATTCATTTTATGTGAATAAATTTGGATCTTTTCTCATTTAAAGCATTAAAGAAGACTTGAAATATAGTGCACAATAAAATTAATGAATCTTTTATGATGCTGTAATACTGATTTGTGGTCTTTTTGGAGCTCAGCAGTAATTACTTTCTATCAAATGGAAAAGAGCAGCTTGGACATTTTGCTAAAACCAAAGCGCAACCAATGCACTACAGTACTTAAAGCTAAATTACTCGTTATATCACCACAGTTCCTGCACCGCCATCATCAGTGTCTGTCAACAGCTCTTCTGGCTCAGTGGAGATAAAGTGGCATGTTCCAGATACAGGAGACTATGATGATTTTGAAGTGACATGGTTTCCTCAGGACACACTTAATGTTTCTGGACTTCATCCTACTCGGCATATACTGGAAGGACTTTATCCAGGGCGGCTCTATAACATCAGCCTTCGGACTGTCAGTGGGATGACATACAGCCCTGTGACCTACAGTAGTCCTGTTTACCACACCATCAGAACCCGTGAGTACAGTTACTTTCACATCCTACAGTATTTACATGAATTAAATGAATAAAAAAATAAAAAAAAATCTTAAAGTATTGAAGAATGAGATTAACCTGATGAAAAAAAAATCCCACTTACATCTAACCACAATAGAATAGTAAAATCTAAAAACCTGTGGGTTTTGTGTTGTATATGGCTCTTTAATTCCAGATTATTTGGAACCGGCTTGATTCCAGTTTTTCAGAATCATTTTAGTGAGTCAATTCCAAATTAATTGTTTTGAGCCTTTAAAGGATCGTTCACCCAAAAATGAAAATTCTGTCATTAATTACTCACCCTCATGTCGTTCCAGACGAATTGTTGAACAAAGTCATTATTTTTGTTTTCTTTGCGCACAAAAAGTATTCTCGTAGCTTCGTAAAATTACAGTTGAACCCCTGATGTCACATGGACTATTTTACCGATCTCCTTGCTGCGTTTCTGGACCTTGACCGTGGTAGGTCCCTTGCTGTCTATGGAGGGTCAGAGAGCTCTCTGATTTCATCAAAAATATCTTAATTTGTGTTCCGATGATGAATGGAGGTCTTACGGGTTTGAAACAACATGAGGTTGAGTAATTAATGACAGAATTTTCATTTTTGCGTGAACTATCCATTTAAGAAAAAAGTCTGTATTTCTTTGAATTATCTGTATTATAAAGACTCACTCACTTGAAAACACTCTCTGATCACCCCCTGCTGGTGTAATGATGTATCCAACAAAAAAAGAGTAACTGAATGAAGCAGAGAATGAATCTGAATGATTGTTTTTGCTGAAGAGAATCAAAAGTGTCAAATCACTGGGATGAATTAATCTCATCCCAGCTCTACTGGAATATTTAGTAGTTTGGTAACTAAGGTAATGAACACAGTTTATTCCTAGGCACTGAAAAACAATTCTTTACGGGACTGACTTCCACCCATAGTCTATGGGAGGTTTGAGTGTTGACAGGTATAAAATTGGGACAAATTTTAGCTACATTTTTGCATGAATTGAAAGCATTCTATCTTGGGTTTTGAAGAACACTAGCGGTTTCTCCTTTCTTATTCAGTTCATAATGAAGAAAATTACGGAAAATTGTATGTGAGCTCTGGATTGTGGTTTTAGATATACAAGCATGACAAGCAAATAACTTTTACCAAAGCGACTTACAAGCAATTCGTCAAGAGCATTGGTTTAAGCATGTGGGGCGGTTAAAGGCTTGCTTAAGAGGTGTGTCTTTAGGTGCTTTTTGAAAGATGTGATGTTCTAAGCAGTTCAGATGGAGGTTGCAAACTCATTCCACCAGGGAGGAGCAGAGAGGCTTCAAAGAATTGGAGAATGATTTTGGGAATATTTGCTCACAAAAGTAGTGTTCATAACAGAATCCTTTTCTCTATAGCTCCACATTCAACTCAAAGCATCCACTGTTTCCCCCTGAGCTCCACCTCTGTCTCCTGCTCCTGGACACCCCCAGAGTCCGATTTCGACTCTTATGTTGTGGAATGCCACAAACAAGGTTCCAGGATGCCGGTATACACATACACACTTGGACACGATGCTCTCTCGCAGCATTTTGACAGGCTGGAACCCTTTAGAAACTACACCATCTACATCACAGTGGTGTCTGGAGACAAGCAGAGTTCAACCACAAAAACCAGCGTTATCACTATGATCGACAGTAAGTGACAGTATAACACAAGCTTGTTCTTTCTCCTTGAAATCACCAACTCTCACTGAAAATTAATGACTTTTGGTCACTTCGTTACTCTACATAACTGCATAATGTGATCTCAACATGGCAGCCATTATGAGGGTGACCCACTCCATGTAAAAAAAAAAAAAAAAAAAAAATTTTGGTAACACTATAGTATAGGGACCAATTCTCACTATTAACTAGTTGCTTATTAGCATGCCTATTATTAACATATTGGCTGTTTATTAGTACTTATAAAGCACATATTATGCATGACCATATTCTACATCCCTAATCCTAAACTTAACAACTACCTTACTAACTATTAATAAGCAGCAAATGAGCAGTTTATTGAGGCAAAAGTCATAGTTAATGGTTTGTTTATAGCAAGTGTGACTAGCAAGTGTCTAGCTTTTTCTAGATTACAAACTTTTTGAGAAAAAAAAAAGAATTACATGTAAATATGCTATACAACTTTTGCCTAGTTTTTCTCTTTAACCATTTACACAGTCAGCAGGTGTATGATGCCAAGTGTTTTAAAATCTGTTCCATATTTGAAAGTTGTGAAGTGTATTCCAGCCGTTAACTGACTAATCATATAAAGAATGCTTCTAATATATCATTTAGATCAGGGGTGCCCAACCCTGTTCCTGGCGATCGACTGTCCTGCAAAGTTTAGCTCCAACTCTAATCAAACACACCGGCCTTTAATTTTCACGCGATACTGAAGACCTTAATTAGTTGCTTCAGGTGTGTTTGATTAGAGTTGGAGCTAAACTTTGCAGGACAGTCGATCGCCAGGAACAGGGTTGGGCACCCCTGATTTAGATATACCTAATCTCAAGAGATATTTGTTTTTCAGGGCCCCCTGTCCCACCGGTGACAGTACGGGTCAGTGAGCAGTCCACAGTCATCACTCATTTCACCATCCTGTTTAAGTTCAACTGCAGCTGGTTCAGTGATGCTAATGGGGCTATTCGTTTCTTCACAGTAATCGTCACTGAGTCAAATGGTACCAGTCATTTTCATTTCGGTTTCTTTAGAATTTATGGCAATATTATCGCCATTTGTCTCTTATTATGCTACTCTAAGAACTGAATCCAGTCTCGTTTCATTTTATTTACAGATGTTGATAATGTCCTGCCAGAGCAAAGACATCCTTTGCCATCTTATCTGGACTACAGACAAAACCGCTCCATCAAAGCATACCAGACCGGCTACTTTCACAGCCTGTGTGCTGAGGGATCTGACAGCAAGATCCGTGTTTTTGAGATAAACCTCGGAGGAGGAATGAAACGTTTGGGGGGAGCTTGCAAATGGGATCCAGACACTATCCAGCATGGAATGCATTTCTGTGACGGGCCGCTCAGACCCAGAACATCATATCGGTACTATTGAATAGCTTTATGTCATATTTGTTGTAGTATCTTACCTTACATTAAAGTTTGTAGTGTTCATCCATCTCAGTGTCAGTGCGTTTTAGTACAAAGTTGCCTTTGTATTAAAAATTGACAATAAGCATTTAAACTGAACATTTAAAAAGGTGCTAGTGAATATCATACCAAAACAATTTCATTATTTATTCACTCTCATTATTATTATTCAATACCTGTAATGACATTCATTCTTTTGTGGAACATCAAAGGAGATGTTTAGCATAATATTCATGGTGTTCTTTTTCGTACAGTGAAAAAGAATGTTGATGGGTCCTCTCAAGCTCTAAAAATGACCAAAACGTGATTATATTAAAATATTATTATATATGATATGAATATGAGAAAATTAGAGAATTTTAATTTTTAACTGAAATCATTGTTTCAGCTCAAGTTTAAGATGAGTAATTCTGAATATTCACGCTTTACTGTCTCAGATTAAGTGTTCGTGCCTTCACTCAGCTGTTTGATGAAGAGAACAGAGAATGTGTGCATCCCCTTTACACCGACACATACCTTTCCCTTCCATTAACGACTCAATCAGGTAAAACACTGTTGTTTTTTAGTGTGAAGAATCAATAGGACAGTTGAGTTTACGGTTGTTGGAATGAGAACATGACATAGGCCAGATTCAATCTAGTTCCCCATGTGCACTACCACTGTGCCATGACGCAAACCTTTTTTTTTTTATTAAATAGTGTAATTTCTCTCACTGTTTTTGCCATTCAGCGCCACGAAATGGACTCACGGGAGGAATCACAGCTGCTACGTTTCTAGTCGCCATGGTGCTCGCTGTGACCGCCTTACTCATTTACAGAAAGAGGGCTCACAAAATGTGAGTACATACACATTTGTTAACACACAATGTTTGTTACTGTGCTGATCTTTATTTGTATGTGTTCTTCAAGAGCCGTGAAGGAAAGTCCAGTAATGAAAATGTGCATGTGGAAGGCGCTGCCTACCTCACAGATGTGCTCAGGCATAAGGAGGTACCACAACACTTCAGTTCTCCTTATACTGATGACAGAAGAAAATAAAAAATATTAAAGGGATAGTTCACCCAAAAATGAAAATTCTGTCATTAATTACTCACCCTCATGTCGTTCCAAACCTGTAAGACCTTCGTTCATCTTTGGAAAACAAATTAAGATATTTTTGATGAATTCTGAGAGCTATCTGACCCTCCCATAGACAGCAAGGATCCTTACATGATCAAGGCTCAGAAAAGTAGCAAGGACATCGTTAAAATAATCCATGTGACATCAGTGGTTCAACCCTAATTTTATGAAGCTATGAGAATACTTTTTGTGCGCAAAGAAAACTTCAGATTTGATCTGAACGTAAACAACGTATCCGCGAACATACGAATGCATATGTTGTTTATGTATGTAATACTCTCCCACATGGCGCTAGGGTGACGAATTGTTCAATAAAGTCGTTATTTTTGTTTTCTTTGCGCACAAAATGTACAACCGTAATTTTACGAAGCTACGAGAATACTACGAGAAACTTTATTGAACAATTTGTCACCCTGGTGCAATGTGGGAGAGTATTACATACATAAACAACATATGCATTGTATGTTCGCGGATATGTTGTTTACGTTCAGTTCAAAGCTGAAGTTTTCTTTGCGCGCAAGAAGTATTCTCATAGCTTCATAAAATTAGGGTTGAACCACTGATGTCACATGGATTATTTTAACGATGTCCTTGCTAAGTTTCTGAGCCTTGATCGTGTTAGGACCTTTGCTGTCTATAGGAGGGTCAGAGAGCTCTCAGAATTCATCAAAAATATCTTAATTTGTGTTCTGAAGATGAATGAAGATCTTACAGGTTTGGAACGACATGAGGGTGAGTAATTAATGACAGAATTTTCATTTTTGGGTGAACTATCCCTTTAATATTTATAAACCATATTTTGTCAAGTACGACTGATATTTGTGCCAAGACAAGGCTAAAGTCCTCAAAAACATGTTTGTTCATAAATGATTCAATGTAGCGTTTATTTTAAACATTTATTAATATAAGCATTGATGTTACTGATTTAAAATTTCTGTCATGTACTAGCCCAGTCCAAGCAGCCCACTTTGAGTCTCATCTTGCTAAACTTCAAGCTGACTGCAGCTACCTTCTGTCTGAAGAGTTTGAGGTAATGCACTGCATATAACGAAAATGTAACACTAAATATCTAATAATATCTATCAAACAGCAATTGAAAAATAGTCATTCCATGGAATGTTCCACTTTACATTCCATCATTCCACTTTAATCTAAATAAACTATTTATCAGCAAACAAGCTGAAATTTATAATTTGAATGCATTATTGATTATTGCCTCAACCTTTACCCAATGCTGAAAAGGGCCTAAAGGACGTGGGACGGACCCAAACTCAGAATGTTGCACGTCTACTTGGGAACCGAAGCAAAAATCGATACAACAATATACTGCCCTGTAAGTTGAGACAAATGATATTGTAAGTAAAATACAAGTATTATACATTTACATCTCAAAAGTATATTTACTTGCCATGATATAATAATTTTCACAATAATATGGTAACAGCATTCAAACTGATTATTCCAGTTTAGTTACAGTATAGTTGCTATGGGGTCATTTTCACTCTCTAATTGCCCTTAATGCAAAGCAGCTTGATTCTAAACTTTTTTAACTGCAGACGACTCAACGCGGGTAAGACTGTCTTGCTTGGAGGACGACCCCTATTCAGACTACATCAATGCTAACTACATACCTGTAAGTTGAACATATGTTCTTCATTTGATTGTTCATTGGCTAAAAACTGGGTGGAATTGTGGGTTGTGTGGTGTATGGAGGTTGTGGATTTTATACTGACACCTGAACGCAGCTTCATACAAATACAAGTGTCTTGGTTGCTGATCATAGAAATGTGGTATTCAATGACAGGGATGTCACTTAAAGGTGTAGTGGGACATTTCGGAAAATGCTAACTTTAGCCTGGTAGCACTGAAAGCGAACGTCCCACCCTCCCTGCAATCGCCGTCCAGGACCGAGCGTTTTGTTTGGACGAACATTTCTTGGTCCTACACCTTCCACAGAATATATAAATACAGATAAATACATTTAGACCACTTAACTTACTGATTGCTATCAGGATGTGAAGAGACTTTCAACCAGAATAACAAAAAATGTTTCTGAAGACAATCACCTATGATACCTTTAACCCACTTAAAATATTCAAATAAATTATATATTAGTCAATGTATTTTATCTGTCATTTTTTCATAGACCAATCCATCATATCTTAAACTTCAGAACTAGGACCTGTGGGAGGCTGCTGAATACTTCATTCTACAGTGTAACAAATACTGCAAGCTAATGTTAACATTATGTTTTTTATTGAGTTATATGGCAATGATATCTGTGTAATTTTATTTAACATATTTAGATAATTTAGTTTTGCCCCACTGATACTGTTCAAGATGTTCAATGTGTCTGAATCATTTATTTTGAGCAACAATTAAGAAAAAGAACAAAAAAAAAACATTATTTTACCACGTTGTAATATAACATTCCTTAAAGTTGTTACAAACAGTAAGTGACAATTTATTCCATTTGCGTGTGTGAGTGTTTATTTTACTTCGGTGTTTACTCAAAACTTAACTGCCCACATCAAGGCTTTACACTGTATTCAGGTGTCTTAGATTTTGGTGACAGGGGTTAATATCTGCAAAACCTAGAAAATAATTAGAAAATGTCAAATAAAACTGATCATATATTTAGTTTGTCCTCCTGAGGTTGACAGTCAACATTTACAGTATGGTCAAGCAACTCCTTTACTGACAGTTTATTATCTTATTCATTATGAACAAAATATTTGTACCCTGGACACCACACAAGCCTCAGAGCAGTCAATGGTCATTTTTGTCCATTGACTCAAAAGTATTTCTGTGTCTGTTTAACAGGGAAACAATTTCAGATGGGAGTACATTGCCACACAAGGCCCTCTCCCAGGTACCAAGGATGATTTCTGGCGCATGGTGTGGGAACAAAATGCACACAGCCTAGTAATGGTGACCCAGTGTGTGGAGAGGGGCATGGTGAGTGTAGAGGCTTCTAGTGCTGTTTTCTGGTGATGTGTGCTGGTCTCATGTTATACTTTTGTGGATATGTGTATGATTCAGGTGAAGTGTGATCGATACTGGCCAATTGACAGTGAGCCTTTGTATTATGGAGATGTTGTGGTGCAACTGCTTTCTGAGAAGATCCTCCCAGAGTGGACCATTCGGGACTTCAAGATATCATGTGTAAGTGTCAAATAAATAGATATATTGAACGAAAATACAAATATTTAATACTTAAAGGTGAATTTTAAAGGTATTTAGTACTATAAGCTAAATTATTTACTTCTTAAAGGTATCTATTTTTAATGGTAAATTGTAAAAACATGTTGGGTCATATTTTACTCCATAATGAATGTTGGCTTCATTTTCATGCAAAATTAGTATTTTTTTGTTTCTTTTCTTCTCTTTTTGGGGGAAAAAAAAAAAGAGCCTGGACATTTCTTTGCAAGATTCAGCAGTTTGGGAAACCTGTTTTGAAACGTATTTTTGCAACTTTGTAATTTAGTGGTACAGAAACTCTTTTAAGCATATGTGACCCTGGACCACAAAACCAGTCATAAGGGTCAGATTTATAAATCATCTGAAATTTCCATTGATGTATGGTTTGTTAGGATAGGACAATGCTTGGCTGAGATAAAACTATTTGAATATCTGGAATCAGAGGGTGCAAAAAAATCAAAATATTGAGAAAATCGCCTTTAAAGTTGTCCAATTGAAGTTCTTAGCAATGCATATTACTAATCAAAAATTAAGTTCTAATATATTTACGTTAGGTAATTTTAAAATATCTTCATGGAACATGAGCTTTACTTAATATCCTAATGATTTTTGGCATAAAAGAAAAATGGATAATTTTGACCCATACAATGTATTGTTGGCTATTGCTACAAATATACCCGTGCTACTTATGACTGGTTTTGTGGTCCAGGGTCACATATATGAAGAAATAAAGTTCATGACTGAATGAATGAATAAAATAACAACTAGTAGTTTTTATAAGATGAGTTGAATTGATGCAAATTCTTTTTTCAGGAGGGTCAGTTGAGATACCCCAGGACGGTGCGTCAGTTCCATTACACCATTTGGCCAGATCACGGTGTACCGGAAACAACCCAATCACTCGTTCAGTTTGTGCGAACAGTCAGAGATTACATTGACAGGACAACTAGTCCAGGAGTCTCTGTAGTGCACTGCAGGTATCCGAGTATCATCTAAACATCTTTGAAGAACATTTCAGGGTGTTCACATGCAAAATATATTTACACTGGATATGTTTTTCTCTGTCTCAGTGCTGGTGTTGGCCGAACTGGCACTTTCATTGTGCTGGATCGTGTTTTACAGCAACTGGACAGGAACTGCACAGTGGACATTTATGGATGTGTGTTTGAACTACGCCTGCATCGCTCATACATGGTACAAACGGAGGTATGAGTCTGTCTATATAGCGACATCAGCAACATTTATATTGGTGTCAGACTGGCATTGCTTAATGAAATAATTCCATTTGAACAAAAGTTCATCTAAAGTGCAGCTGCCCTACAGCTGAGAGTCTAGAGTTATCACGAATGGCACGAATGGGCTTTAAAATGCCCAATTTCAGTTAGAAATCAACTGCCTAAATGTGTAGTTACTCTACTTTACCTCTGTAGGTTTAATGAAATGTGTGAACTGATTTATAAGCACCCTAATATGATGGACTTCTCTTCTGCAGTCTCAGTATGCTTATATCCATCAGTGTGTGCGGGATGTTTTGAGGGCTCGTAAACTTCACTGTGAGCGAAATAACCCTCTTTTCCCCATCTACAATAACCTATTATAAAGGTAAGTATTGCATGTTTCACTTAGACACTTTATGGATACATATATATGATTCTGTTTCATGCTGACTTTAATTTTGAGGATAAATGTCCTGAACTTATGTGATCTTATGTAATTCTACGTATTTTTTTCACAGAGTGTGTGTATACAGGATCATGAAGATTTTTCTCCTTATTGAACAAGAACAGAGAAGATGTTTTTTGTTTTCACCTATAGTTTAATAGCAGTGCATAGCAAAGATATATGCTTTATTTTTATACAACTTTTTAATGATATACTTATGTACTTCAGTTCATGCTTATGTACCTCTGTTTGTAATTATTTATGTTCTATGCTAATTTTAATAAATTGTATTTAGATTACTGGCACTTACTGGACTTTACTATTAATTTTCATAAATGCTTAATGCATGACATACAAAGTGTGAAGTTCAATTCTTAAGTAGCTGAGATATAAGAATCACAATTGTTCTCTAATGGACTCCCTAAGTTAACTAACAAAAGCGTTAAATAAAAGAAATATTATAAAGCCCCCAAATGTCTCATTTAAGCTTTTCTGCATGTACAGTAGCTGCTGTTTTTTTAGAGAAATTACTGCTTATGGACATGAAGAGGTAGATTTACAATCCCTTTTTCTCTATATGTTTAATTGGACTAGCAGCAGAGATGTTTCCATATGCACATGCTTTAGAGCTCTTTGAAAAACCCCAAAAAATGAAGCGCACTGGCAAACAGTTAGGACAGGAAATAGGCTAAAGCTCATTTTTATACATTTTAGGCAAAATGTAATATTTTAGTATTACTTTTTATTGAAATTTCTGTGCATATGTAGTTGTTAAATAATAATGGTTTTTATTTTGCTCATGTAATTTATTTATCTGTGGTTTTTATCTGTCTGTCTGGTATTGAAAACTGTAGCTTTCTCTGACTCAAAAGCTTTGAATTGAGGATTATAAGCTGCTTCAAGAAGCCCATGTTGGGCCTGATGCGTCTCACCTTTATGACATGGTCAATGGCATCCTCCACCATCATGTCATGGTGAATCATCAGATATGCCAGAACAAGTGTGGGAGATCTTCTGACACCATCTAAGCAGTGCACCAACACCTTACCTAAGAAAAAGAAAGACAAAATAAACTCAGTGCTCGACTGTTTGACACTACAGGACAAACAATAGATAATAAATGATAATAAAAAGTGTGTGTGTGTGTGTGTGTGTGTGTGTGTGTGCATCGCCTCTTACTCTCTGTGTTACTCAGGGCCTTGTGGATGAATTTTGCAGCTCGGTAGAAGTACTTGCTTATGTCAAACAAGTGGTCATCTGTTACAGGCACACCATAGTACCTGATGTTCATGCCTTTGTAATATTTCACCCCTATATTGGTCTTTCCCAATAGGTCTTCCTTTCTTGGTATTCCTAACAAGACCCTAAGGTTTTTCTTCACTGCTGCAGTGTTCAGGATGTGGGTAATAGCCATCTCCTTCAGTTTGGCTCGGTCCATTGCTGTCTCTCTGCATAAGAACACAACAGCCTAGATTAGCATTTCACTAAAGAGGATTTAAATGTAGAATTATATAACATATAAGCATTATGTTTGATTCCTGTTCATACTGATGCAGTACATTATTAGTTTATTACATGGTTTGGTATAATTTATGGTCATTTATGTGGCAGTCAATGTGTTGCAGACTTACTCATTTCCTATGAAGACATTGGGCCAGACCTCAGTGACAGGTGTCCAGTCCAGCGCACATTTATCTAGGCAATGCTTCAGTTGGATCATGTTTTGAATGAAATGCTTTTTTAAAAGCAAAAGCTCTGTTTTCCCTTGAGGTTCTTCTTCTGGACCTGGGAGACACGACGGCTCTGGAACTGGCTTCACTTTGTTTTTCTTATATACGTCTAACTCCTTTCTTAGTTGTAGTTTTTGCTGCCTTACGAGGTCTGAATTGAGGCATGTCAGCTGATTCAAAAAGCCCATGTTGGGCCCAATCCATCTCACATCTGTGACGTGGTCAATGGCATCCTCCACCATCATGTTATGGTGGATCATCAGGTATGCCAGAACAAGAGTGGAAGAGCGACTGACACCATGTATGCAGTGCACCAACACCTTATCTGAGAAAATACAATACAAACCCAGTCCCAGACAGTTTATCACAATAAATAATACATGATAAATGGTGTGTGCGTGTGCGTGTGCGTGCGTGTGTGCGCGCGCGTGCGTGCGTGCGTGCGTGCGTGTGTGTGTGTGTGTGTCAGCTCTTACTCTCTGGGTTACTCATGGCCTTGTGGATGAATTGTGCAGCTGGGAAGAAGTACTTGCTGATGTCAAACCAGTCTTCATCCACAGCAGGGACATTGTAGTAAGTGATGCTCATGCCTTGGTAATATTCCTCCCTTGGAATAATGCTCTTTCCATTAAGATCTCCCTCACTTGCTGTAGCATTCAGGATGTGGGTAACACCTATCTCCTTCAGTTTTGCTCGGTCCATTGCTGTCTCCCTGCACAAAAACACAACAGCCTAGATTAGGGTAAAATCTCAATCAGCTCCCTAGCTTGTGAATCAGTTTATCGTGTCCATGAATTTAGGCACTAGTAAAGCATTAGCCCACTACACGTTGGGACACTGATTTCAGTAACATGACAATGCGCTCGTGCTGTAAAACGTCACCAGATGTATTTATCAAAAACATGTTATCACTGTCTTAAATGCTTTTTAAAGTATGCTATGAACAAATATTTATCTGTTTTGTTACATATCTCCGCAACATTTTAGCCATTTTTTTTTTTTGGAAGATCTTGTGTCATGATGTTTATTAAGTTGGCTTGTTCAATTTATGTTTTGTGCTTTATAAAAGTGATAGACTTTCAATCAAAGGAACATGGCTCTGCTCTTTGGTTTTTGTAGTGCATTGTGGCATTTTTAAAGAGTGAAAATTCCAGTGTGCTGGAAAGATTTTGAGATGAGGAAACTGATTGAGCACACCCCAGTCCTTTAATAAAGATGTACAATGGAAAATGATAAAACACCTGTGATGGTGAGAGAAATATAACTGCTTTGTGTTTGATTCTTGTTCATACTGCTGCATTATTACATATTACTTCATCAAAAGGTTCGATATTTATATGTCATATATGTGGCAGTCAATGTGTTGCAGACTTACTCGTTTCCAATGAAGACATTGCACCAGACCTCAGTGACAGGTGTCCAGTCCAATGTACATTGCTCCAGGCGATCCTGAAGCTGTATCGCGTTTTGAGGGATATACATTTGTAATACTGAAAGTTCTGTTTTCAATTGGTGTTCTGTTTTAGGACAGATTGGACCTAGGACACACAATTGTTCCGCATCAACCAGATCCACTTGAAGTTCTGGTTTAGGACCACTTGGACCTGGGTCACACGATGGCTCTCGATCAGGCTCTGCTGAGACCCCAATGGGCTCCACTCTGTTTTTCTGCAAGGCTTTTTTTATAGCCTTCCATCTTCTTCGGAAGAATGCAAAGATTTTGTTGCTCTTTCGTACTCTTTCTTTTATATTTTCTGATAAAAGAATAAAAAACAAACAAATAAATAATAATGACTTTAATGACTATAACAGGGTCAATATGCAGTTGATGCATTTAACTCATATGGTACGGATTAGGTTTGGGAAATTAAGAGTTTATTCTGTCCTTGTTATCAGAATGGCATGCAAATACAGTATATTGCATAATGGAAATATAACTGCACAATGTATTGATATGAACAAAGTCCACATTTCTATTTAAATCTTACTGTAATCTGTCTCTCAAATGCTTTGTTGACATTAACCTGTTGTTCTGGTCTTCTCAGTGGTTGAAGGAGAAGCACTGCTGCTTCCTGCTGGCTCAGTCAGATTTTCAGATCCTTTCAAATCCCAGCTCTTCATCTTTTCTGTGGACATGATGTACAGTAACGGGTACTGTGAGAAACTTGTCAAACAGTGTCTGGTACACACTGCGTGAGTCTTTGTCTGTACAGGCTGTGTCTATAAACTGTATCTCACACGATGAATATAGATATGAACTGGCGTCAGTAGACAGTGTTTTCTTTATATTGTACTACTCGCGTTTCTGCTCTGTGAGCACCGCTCGGATTGTCAGCAGCATACCTGTTCTATTACGTAATCAAGGGACACTTCTTGTAGTAGTTCCAGTGTTGCCATGGAAACAGGATGTTTGCCAAAAGCAGCGAAGCTGCTTAATACTGATCTCATGAAATATAAGTTAACATGAATTCCTGCAATAGATCATATTTACTGACTCAATATTAAAACGGTATTAAATTATTTGATTTCATACCTTATATAATACCATTTTCGCTTACATTTACAAGACGTGAATAGTTTATAAGCACATGTTGTCTGCTTTCCGCCTTCTCGTGCTCGAATAGACAGATATGGCAAGCGTACTCCATAAAACAGTTTTGAAAGGTAAGTTGTGAAAATTATGTTATCTAGGATAAATCTGCTTTGGGCAGATAAATTTCAGTCGGAGCTGTTTAAAATAAACATACAACTGAGTAAAGGGTTGAAAGTTAGGATTTAAAGCTATAAACTGTTATAGATGTTTATGACTGAATGTTGGCTTGCAATCGTTCAATTTATTGTTTCATACAAATTAAAGCGAAAACATTTGTTTGATATTTTTTTCTTACAATAATTTGGCCAATAATTTGGTATTCTGTGTTAGCATGGCTAGAGAGTATGCCTATGTTTGTATGAGCAGAGACATTAATTTACAAGATAAGCTAAGATTTATTTAAACAATTTATGTATTTATTCTTTTAGAAAAACATTTCTCTGTGTGACCTGCGCTGCATTACATGGAGTGTGACCACGACTTGCCATCCTCAAACAAATGGGGGAAAAAAAAAAAATTATACAGAGATAAAAGATAGCCCTGCACGTCTACTGCATTTGAGGTCATAAAATAGCAAAAAATGTTAACCCACCACAATTTTTAAAAAATAAATTGGGGAACATGAGAAATTTAGGTAACCCTTTATTGGTAACACTTTATTTTAAGGTGTCATAATACATAGTAATTACCTAATTAAGTATTTAGTAGTAGCTGTTGTACTTATATGAAACAAAATGTACTTACCATGTAACTAAGTTATGGAACAGCCTGTACTTACAATTTGTAATTATGTAGATGTAATAGGCAGCTACTGTTACACATATGTAACAGACCGAGTCTGTTACACAGCTACTTGTACACTTAAGTACAATTTTGATACACTTTATTTTAAGTAGCTTATGCCTGTGTAATATTCTGTAGTTTTAATGTAATTAGAGAGGTATTACATGTATTTAAGTTGTGTACTGGTGGGTTAAATCAAACTAAGGTGCAGCTGGATAAGGTGTACAGTATAGATACACATGAAGTACACTTAAGTACAATCTTGATACAC
>JAFVLL020033146.1:0-10166 GCA_021397915.2 Tor tambroides
GTGTGTGTGTGTGTGTGTGTGTGTGTGTGTGTGTGTGTGTGTGTGTGTGTGTGTGTGTGTGTGTGTGTGTAGACCGCCACAGATTTCCCTTACAATGCCCTTCATTCACAAAATTCTACATATGTGTCTTGCATGTTTGTAATATACACTATACTGTTCAAAATTAGCATCCCAATATATAGCGCTGTTGCACTGCAGGCGTCCCGAGTTCGAATCCCAGCTTGTGGACCTTTCCTGATCTCACCCCCTTTCTCTCTTCCACACTGCTTCCTGTTACTCACAACACTGTCCTATCAAAATAAAAGACAAAAATGCCACAAAAACATTTCTAATATTCAAAAAGGCTGCATTTATTCGATCATTCGATTCTGTAAACCTGTAAAATAATTTTTACAATTTAAAATATCTGTTTAATATATTTCAGAATGTAAAATATTCCTGTGATGGCAAAGCTGACTTTTCAGCAGCCATTACTTCAGTTTTCAGTGTCACATGATTCTTTAGAAATCACTATAATATGCTGATATGATGCTCAAAAACATTTTTATTATCAATGTTAAAAACAGTTCACAAAAAAATATATATATTTTTGTAGAAACCATGATTAATTATTTAGAATTATATGATGAACAGAAAGAAAAAGAAAAAAAGCATTTATTTGAAATGTAAATCTTTTCTAACATTATAAATGTCTTTACTCTTAATTTCAAGGACCATGAATAAAAGTATTAACTCTATTTAACACATTTTACCATGTTTAAATAAACTCCAAAATCAGCATAGACAACACAAAAACATCATTACTTTTCATTTTTATGTTGTTTTTAATGTAGGTATCAATTATAGGAGAGTGCATATAACCAAACATAAAAATTTGATATTCCAAAACAATGACCATAAACACTGGGTTATTTTCAGGAAAACGTAGGCAGCGATGACTCTGTCATGCATTACACTTTACAGTCAAGCTTTGAACAGCATGAAAGAATTTCATTTCAGGTGGGAATAACGATACATTATGTATCATGCATTGTTATCCTGTATATATATAGAACACACTTTCAAAGAAGTTCAAAGACTAGATTTCTGCAGCATAGAGGGGAAGAGGACACGTTTCTCTGATATCTTGTGCAGACTGCTTATTGAACAACCCAAAGCCTGTCTAATCTAATTGATTAGGTTTGGTGTTAATGAATAGAGCTTGATTCATGACAGCAGCTGCCCCATGTTGATCTCAGCTCTTCAGCCCTCGATCTAATGAGAACAGAAAGCACAGGCTGAGGCTGCTCAACTTATTGTGAGACACTAAATGCTGCTTACTGCTAAAAGATTAACTGATGTTGCCGAAGGAGAACTGCAGGGTTAAAACTCTTGTTCTATTCCATTACTCAACCCATTCCCACTAGACAACTGAGCAAGGCAGCTAATAAAAAAGAAAGAGGAAAAACTGCAGCCACTTGCCAAAATGGAGCACAAAGAAATTTCCTTTACTGAGGCATTTAACCAACAGCTGCCAGTACTAAAGAGCTTTTTTAAAATTATGAAGTCTAAATAGAGAATTAATGCACTTCTAAATGCTATTAACATCATCTCTGAAGAGATATAATCCCACTGACTTAATGAAAGTTAAGTATGCTTTTGGCTTTAACTCTATGGGATTCATACTTTCACTTTAACTGCTCTAGTAAAAGTCTGTTACAGTCTTTCACAAAGAATCACAACTCTGCAATGTTCCAGGACAGTATGCTAATACAAAATGATAGAACACAGTGACAAAAAGTCATCAAACAACTCATAAAAATATCAATTCAGTGAGATACACTTAATATCAATTATTCATGCCCCAGTGTATGCTGGGAAGACTGCAAATGTGACTGAATCATAAGTGTTTTTCAGTGTAGCCCTATATACTGTAATAGCAAAGCTGCATTGGTGCAATAACAGTAATAATAAAAGTAAACCCCCCAAAACTACAACAATCAAGTAAATCTGAGACTTTTTTTCAGCATTTTTTTATACTTTGAAATTTATTTTTTACAATGCAGAAATCAATTCACCCAAAGACTGTCACAACTCAACACATGTATAGACACTACGCAAATTCATATACATTGCACTAACTGTCACCATGCATATTAATATACAAAAAAAACAAAACAAGACAGGACAATAAGCGATAAACTTGTCATATTCATCCTTTCATCAGTATCCTTTTCTGAATAAGTGTATATCACAGGCCCAGCTGCTCATGAAAACTGGTCTCACCACCTGTTCATTTCACAGCAGTTATTTTGACACTTAGACCCTTCACCCTGAGAACCCTGAGCAGAAAAAAATGTAAAAACCCTCAGGCTAAACAATACAATGCCATTGTAAATGCAAACCGTAAACTGTCTGCTCCATCCCTTTTATTCACAGTCTGCCATGACAGCTCATCCAATTGTTCTTCAATCTCGTATCATTATCTTCACAGCAAATGCTAAGTTGCTTCAGTTGCCTAGTAACACAAATGTTATGAACTTTGTGCCTTTCATATGATCATAAATATATTCAGGGATCATGCCTCTCTAATCATTAATCAGCTATTTGAGGTTGGCTGTTATTAATGATGTGCCCTCTATTCAAATGTTGAGCATCTCATTTCCTCTATGTCATTGTATTTACGTTCAAAGACGGTTTTATGAAGCTCACAGAGGCCAAACATTTCAATTCTAGATTAGCCGCGTGCTTACAACGTGTTGCTTAATCACGCCAGTGTTTGCCAACGTGTTTAAACCGACAATTTAAAAAAATGATTTTACATCAGGTTGCCAATTCTTCAATTTATTTTAAAAGATGACAGGTATTTTGATTTTGTTTACTTGTAAAATATGGGCACAAAAATCATTTGGGAAAAGAGTTAAATTTGGAAGATAATTGCTTAGAAGTGATCTGAACGAGGGAGCAATAAACACTAAAATGTACCCACAACAAACTCTTTAATTATCTACTTTGCTGACAGCAGCAGAATAAGTGAAATGATGATGAATCAGCCTGAAGGATGAAGCAGGCTGACCTGGTAATTTGGTGCAGGAACAAAAACCTCCCCCTAAAGATGAAGGTGAGCAACTAAATTAAACTGAAATAATATGAATGTTTTTACTGTATTTTTAAAAAATAGATGCAGCTTTGGCAAGAGCAAATCTTATAACTAACAAATCACAAATTTTATAACAGTAGTCTGTATAAAAAAATAATAATAAAAAGTATTTTAAGCTCTGAACCAACCCACTCATAAAAATGTAGTAACTTATGTAAGAGAAGTCCATTAAAGTGAATGTGAAAGTTATTAAATTATTACTGATACACACTGAATTCAGCATTTCCATTGCTTGTGTTTTGATGCTGAAGATGATGCTGCAGAAGTCTTCAAAAAAAAAAGATGAATTACTCTTCAATTACACATCATATATGCAATACATAATACATATACACATTTTTCTGATTTTACTACAGCAGTTACATCCAAACACATTAATTTCTAAAGAGTTGGCAGAGGCTTTACCTCACTGTCATGGCAACGGTTCATGATTAAGTCTGATTATGTCAGGTTTTGATGGAAAATCACACCAGACTGTTCAAACATTCCATGACCCGAAAACCAGCGACTGAAGATTCTGTGCAAATCACCAAAAAAACAGAAACGTATACACTGATCGAACAGCACCTGCTGGAAATTTATTAAGACAGTGTGAACTAGCCTTTGCAAGCAAATGCTGATACTGCAGGGCATTCCTGAATAACTCTAAATCTCAGCCCTTACCCTCCACTTCCCCCCGTGACCAATACAATCTGCAGCATCTTAACTTACAACCATTATCAAGAAGGCTTCTCCCACTTCCATTACTAGCCTCTTTGGAATACTTGAGATCCCATCTGCACTATAACCTGTCTACACATACATCGCTCTTGCACAGCACACCAAAGACTGTACTCTACAAAGTCTGGCTAAATATAAATTCATGTCCATTCTATGTTTTTTTTTTTTTATTATTAAATTACAGTTCACTTTCTAGGACGATCACAGAGATGGAGTCAGAAAATTATTCAGTCTACTGCTCCGTTAAGGATAAATATAAAATAAATAACAAAAAAAGTGCATAAACAACCTCTGTTAAATGACATTTAAAGGGTTAGTTCACCAAAAAATGAAAATGCTCTCATTAATTACTCACCCTTGTGTTGTTCCAAACCCATAACACCTTCATTCATCTTCGGATCACAAATTAAGATATTTTTGATGAAACCCGAGAGCTTTCTGACAAAAATAAACAAAAATAAAGTTATTTTTATTTTCATCTCACACAAAAAAATATTCTTGTAGCTTTTATGCAGGGTCAGAAGGCTTTCGGATTTCATCAAAAATATCTTAATTTGTGTTCCAAAGATGAACATATGTCTTACAGGTTTGGAATGACATGAGGGTGAGTAATTAATGACAGAATTTTGGTTGAACTATCCCTTTAAAGGAAGCGATTGGCCAAAAAAATTAAATTCTGTCATCATTTACTGAAACAATTATGTCAACATGACTTAAAATCTGAATGGATTTTAGAACAGTAAGTCAAAATCTGTCATCTGAAATCTGTCATCTCCAACTGCCTAAACCTGCAGACTGACTCTCCAGACTGCAAATCAGGGAAAAAATCTGGGCAAAAGTCAAATAGTGTATTCCATCTTTTACTTTCTTCTGTATGACATAAAAAAGATGAATTTTTGGGGCAGGGCTCTCATGACATTTATGAGTTTAAAAAAACTTAAAGGAAGAGTAAACAAAAGTGTCCATTGACATAATAGCATTAAATAGCAGGAGTGGGAATCGCAGGGTACCTCACGATACGATATAATCACAATACATGGCTCACGATAATGATAATATAACGATACAGCGATTATGCGATAATCGATATATTTCTAGAAAATCCTATAATGATACATCACGATATCTGTCTAAACAAAATGCCTGTGAAAAGGTTAAGTGCATGTTTTCTTTCTTTATTCAAGTCCAAACTGTTAGAAAACAGCAAAAAAAGTTCCGTAAATCAATTTTAACATGTTGAGTAGGTTAAATTAATCATTTTATTATTGGACTTATTAAAAGCTTACACTTTTCTTTTTCTCTGTGTGTAAACAAACACAATCAACTGCTTATCAAACAGAGAAATAAACTAGATAGAAAGATAGATATAATATAAACCTGGTACATTTCAAAATTTACCTGGAGTGCTTTCTCAAGCTTTATACGCCTCTCATCATAAAAACGGAGCCCCACACGAAGAAATAGCCGTTCACATCGCGTCTTTTGCATGCTCAGGTTCGTTATTTCAAATGTAGATGCGCGGCAAGCACACACACTGCACACTTCGCGCTGCATTGTGGCTCTGACAAGGTTTTGTTTCGTCCTCCATGCCATAGGTGCAGATTTATGTTTCTGCCGGTCGGTGCTCACTGTTCACACTAAATAACGCGCACTTGTAATATCTGAGAGATACAAGTGTTCACATAAACTGGACGCACCGGCGGCACTCTCTGTCACTCATATAGTGAGGGAAATCCACCTGCGATCCGAGCGGAGAGGTTAGGCTACTCATGAACTGAATATGCGCTCTGCAATAATAACGTGATCGATATCTGGTGCCAGATATCGATTCTCATATCGCATGGAGAAGGATCACGATATATCGCCATATCGATTTATTGTCCCACCCCTATTAAAAAGTACTACAAATCAGGACGATTACATCATTTAACATCATATGGAGTAAAGCACCAGAGGCATTTCACTTACGGTGTATTTACATTGTACATTTGGCTATAATTAGCCTCAACTGGCCTACAATAACTCATTTCTCAATAACTCAATTCCTTAAAATAGATTTTACATGCACGCACCCAGCAATGACAAATCATGTAGCTTTTTTGGCCTGTTGCTCGGTAACCTTTTTGTGACAGAGCCCTCTTGACCCTAAATAAACAGTTTGGCAGTAATCTAGTCATTAACTGCTTCCTGCTGCTTAAGAAAACATTGCATCTATGCAAAGTAGAAGAGGCTAGCGAAAATAGCAGGCTTTGAAATGTCTGTGTTGTGAAGGGTTCTCCACATTCAAAGTCTGAACAGCAGAGATGAACTTCCTGATCTCATGTCTACACATCAGTCAAGCTTTCGCCATGACAACACACTCTCATACTCAGCAGATAAGAAAGGTCAGTGCATATCTGGGTGGGATTTACAGTCATGCATATTACATGAATTGGGATCTGACAGATTAAACATTTCACCCCAAGCACAAATTTGGAGTCCAAAGGTTCCTTAAAACAAGGCATCCATTGCTCACAAAAACAAAACAATGAGATGGAGGTGACGCTATGTTGACTATCTAATCTACGTGTTAGACAGTGCTTCACTGTGCTATATTAAGTAGGTTCCATTTCAGTTGTCAGGGAAAGCAGTTTTTCCCCATTATTACAATGCAATGCCTTCAGCTAAGAGTCATTAGCTGCAAGCAGAACCAACACCTTTTGAGAGAATCTGAGAGCCCCTCTAAGTCTGATGCTTTAAGCTGTCAGGCCTGTCATATTGATTTGAAGAGCTCTGCATGACGCTTTCCTCTGGATCTTCAGAACTACCTCTGAAAGCGCCTGCATGAGGTCTACAAGAAATACCTCCAGCATAAAGTTGTTAAATAGCAGACAGCGAAATGGGCTGTTTTAAGCTGGCACTGTCATTTTTTTATTTATCACCTAATGTGTATTAAAACATCCAGCGCTACCTTTCTGTAATTTCAGATACAAAAATACCACATCATAATTTCTGTGAATTGTGCTTTCTGGCAGCTGGCATGTGAAGGAAAGCTCTGCCTGCTGTGTGTAAGTCCAGGAGCTGCTCTCAGTCAGCTCAGTGGAAATAATGTGAACAAGCAGCACAGTCCTGGTGAAGTAAAACAGAGCTGGCATAATGCTCATATTCCAGCCTATGAGGTGATTCATCAGCAGGAATAGACAGCCTCTAAACAATAAACACTTCAATTTTTCCACCAGATGAATAAAACAAAGGGCGACAGGAAGACACCCTGTTGTACAAAATTCATTCAGTTGTCATAAGGTTATATTTCAAACTACGACACCAGAAAAATAATGTGGTAAAGGTTCTACATTGCACAAGTTAGTTCAAACAAGTAAAAATGCAGAATTTGTTCAATATTTCCATGTAGAAAGCTCTAACAAATACATAAGTATTTCTATAAAAGAATTGTTTGCTACATTTTACGAGTTGAGTATTGATCAAGGCTATTATCATTAACTAAATATAATAAAAATTATAAAATATATAATAAAATGTTAACAAATAAAATCTAAAAATAAAAATTATAAAATTGAAATATTAAAATATAAAATACACTAAATTAACTAAAATCTTAAAATGAAAAATATATGAAATCATCGAATTCAAAATATTAACAAAAACTATAATAGCATATCAATGACACTTATATAACATCCTGAAAAGCCTTGTAATGTAATATTTATATAGATTTGCAAAATCTGTATTTGCACCCTAAGCGAGCAGCACAAAGTAGCATAACCAAATTAGATCTCATCAACAAAGTTGCCTACAAGACAAGAAAGCGGAAGATATTATTGTGGGCCAAACTGACAACATTCATGAAGCACAAAATATATTAGGAATACAACAGCTATGATATGAGATTAATGCTCCATGCCATTAAAATCTAAGAACATTGAATAATGTCTCATGATATTTGTAAAAACACTAAACTGGCCAAACCAGAATTTTCAGTTATCACAACAATAATTTGATTCACTCACAGTGAATTTGTCCCCCACACTCTTCCTCCCCGATGGCTCAGAGCAATAATAAACTAAGCTGTTTGCTTACACTAGCTAGATACTTTTAGCTGTAATAAGCCATCTCTGAACATGAACACCAAGTTAACAAAAGAAACCGTTCAACCATTAAATTATAAGCCTGCGTCTCAATCAAACTTTGACAGCATCAAATCAGTATCAAATTATAACCTATTTAACAATTATTCAGTGGTGACTCGAAAGCAAATCATTCTGCTGCCTTCAACATGTCTGGGTTAAAATCTTCAGTGCCAAAAGTAGGCAAATGCCCATTCCTTGCATTTCCTATACACTAAACATTTTGCACACAGCCATCAAGCAAATAATCATAATGCGTTTATAATTGATTCTGGGTAAACAGTTCAGCCTGATTCCCTTTACTCCCTGCAAGTGTGTTTAGTGTAATAAAGTTCAGTAAAATACAGAATAACATCTGTAGTCATTCCTAATTGACTGACATTCTCGTGGGGGAAAGATATAACATTTCAGTGCACTTGCAAAAATCCTGAGCATTTAGTCAAATCTGCAAAATTTTGACAGTCTATGGTTCTAAAAATAAATTAGTACAACTAAATATTTAAATGCTTTTGCCAAAGAGGTTCCTGGCAAAGACCCCTAAAGCTAATTAGGTTGGAGGATGAAAAGCCCTTTTTGCTGCTGTGTAGTCATCTGTGTCGGACAGTTAAAGGGTTGAGGATGTTCTTTCCATGGCCATGTGTGCGGAAAAATCAATTTGGTTTATATTTAAAGGCTACAGCCATTCAGCACTTTGCTTCACAAAAGACCCTTTGCATCTCATTTCACATGGTTAAGTGGAATGAAGCCTCCCATGCCATAGGAATCTTCATATCTTAGACAATGGAACATGTGGAGGGTCAATAGGCTATTTATAGAAAGATAAATACTTTATTGATCCAAAGGGGAATTTAGTAAATCAAATAATTGCCCTTCCTAATATGTGACAGGCGATCAGCCGATACTGTGAGAAGTACTTCACTGCGCTCTTTGAAGGAAAACACGGCATCTGCCACATCAAAGTCAAAATGATCTGCAAAACAGGAAGTTAACCTCCAAAACCTCTAAAATTCTTGTCAAGACTGTAAAATCCTTTAATAAACAGAGTAAACATTGGCCAAATAAATGAAACCATTAGAAACCAAGCATCACATAAAACCATCATTTATCATTAACCTTAATCGACCCGCCATCTGTGTCTCTATTACTTTACAATATTGGCCATAACAAACCAAATTTAAACAGATGATGTAATGCATATGCTTAAAACTTGTTCAATACATAAGATGCTTATTATCTGGGCAAGCTTGGATGCTTTTCTCTTTTTATTTATACTTATTTTCTGTGTTGTCATGCCAAATCATCTTATAAAAAAAGGTCATGCAGTGTCATATGATGATGACGTCAAGTCCAAGGACTAAACAAAACTGTGAGGCAAATTTATAGATTGAGACAGATGAGAGCTTTTATGTGGAAAGATGGGAGTGTTAGTCTGCTAAATGCCATGGCTAGGATGGGTGGGGTGTTTGATGGTGTAGATGATAAGTCTAAAACCATTGGCTTTAAACTTTTTCAAAATCTAATTCTAGCAGTAACAGGAGGACAAAGTGACACTTGCTATTTGTAACTTTGGATGCATATTGTTTAATATGCCCAAAAAAGCAGATATATACTTCACCAGCACCAGTCTTGACATGCTACAGGTGAAACCAAAAATGTGCCCGCTCTGCTGTAAAATAATTCCACAGCCCTCACACTCCTAACCTTATACCTACAAATTTACCACTGAATGGGAACAATGTTTCCTTCTGGCCTGGGGTTACTGATGATCCGGTCATTTGACTAAGCACAGAGCCATTACCTCAATCAGAGCTGTTAATGTTTCACCTCATGAAGCACAGCATGCATCTTCCTCAGTGATTCAGTCCAAGGCCTCACAAAATCGCTTTTCTACAGCAAAAGGACAACGTCTAAAAAGGCTTTAGGAAGCATTTCATTCATCTTAAGTGTCGTGATTGTATTGACTCATGTGACCATGAAAAATTTATTGCATTAATGAATTGCAATTAATTATAATGAAATTAATGCAATAAAAGATTTTAAACAATTACTCTGGCCCCTGACCTCTGTGGTCATTAGGGCTGGTCCGAATACCATTTTTTGAGCTTCGAAGCTTCGATAGTAATCAACACCGAATATTCGAAGCTTCGGAGGGAGGGGCTGAACATATTCTTCTCTCTAATAAA
>JAFVLL020033148.1:0-51817 GCA_021397915.2 Tor tambroides
GCAGCCAATCAGAGCCCTGGCACAGCACGTATCCTGAAAGAGCACTGCCAGTGGGATATCACACTGCAACAAAAGCTAAGCCATATCTCTCTGCTCTGTACAAAGACCAAGCCATGGAAACACCGCAAAAACATTGTTTAAGGCTCACTGGGGAGTGATGGGCTTTTTCCTGCATGAGCTGTCCATCTTTTTTCACATCCTCTGTCTCAGTACTGTGAGTGGATCAATTGCCAGGTAAATGTTGGTTTTCAGCACACCAGTATGGGACTGCTCTAGTTCTTTGCTTTGTGCTAATTAGATCCATTTAGAGAGGAGAGGAAGATGAAAAAAGACAAGTGTTTATTGTTTTCTGCCTCTCCTGCGGGCTTCTTCTGTTAATACAAAAGTTTACGGCTCAATAAAGAACACAACCGCAGAGAAACAAGGCCTTAAACCTGCTCTGAGGAAAGAAGTGTGTTTTACTGCATCAAAGGTCACAAAGTCAGCCTCCAGGAGTCAACTTATGCATCACAGGAACTTTGAGAACTTTTTCTTCACACTTAGGCTGAATTACTACCTGTCAAATTTCACTTAGACCATCAAATCATTAATTCATATCAGAAAGCTCCTAATGCAGTTCAAATACATGCATATTTATAAGATGAGCTCCTCACATATAAAAAGAGACTGTTCAAACTTTGAAATTTGATCAAAATCAAACCGTCTTTATGTATTTAAAAGTGAAGCATGCACTTCAGGGGTCTCAAACTACCAGCCACTATGCTCAACAAGGCTGAATTTATTTGATTTAAAAAATACAGTGAAACATTAAAATTGTGAAACGTTATTGCTATTTAAAATAACTGTTTTCTATTTTAATATATTTTAATTTGTCATTTATTATGGAAACAATCATCCTACAAATGTCTTTTATATAGTTCTGTATGCATATTTGAATAATATTTTAATATCAATACCTTTAAAATATGTAGAAATCATATCCTGAGGGCTAATTAAATAAATAAATACAAAACAAAATCCTAAGCAGGCAGAATGTGTCATTCAGCGTTTGCCTGCTGAGTTCTCTCAGTGAGCGCACCTATGTTTTGCACGCATGCCAGTGTGTGACTGGATCAAACTGAGTGAGTTTACAAGTGTAGAAATGAGTACAAGGGTATTTGGCTTGCAAAGTACAAGGTGACAGACAGAACTTCTCCTCTACAGGTAATCACTTCATCTTTTCCATTTCAGCCAGTCTCATCTATTAGATTTCTGTGTTTACAGCAATAGATCACCCAAAAATTAACATTTTGTCATTATGTACTCACCCAGTTCACTCAATTTTGTTCCAGACTTGTATGTTGCTATTTTTGTTTGTTGAATGCAAAAAGAGACATTATTATTTCAGGAAGACTTTTTTCCACATACAACAGACAATATTCACTACATTTCCATAAACATCAAAAAAATTCCATACATCTTTTATGCGATATTCAAATTCTAAAGCCATACAGTATGTTAGCGTTCTCCTTTTGTCTTACACAAAGAAAAATAATAGCATATCGGTATGGCAGAATTCCTTAAAAATGGGACTAATAACTCACCCTTAACCCTTTCCTTGTAAAGAGTATAATTTTTAAGCTGCCAGCACAAATCTTTTATGACCTCCAGAATATTTTGTTGTAGGAATATGTAAATAGTGAATATATCAAAAGAAGCAGTTCATTTTATTCTAGTTTTATTTATTCTTTTTTATCAACACTTGAATGTTGGTAAGTTCCATCCAAAAACATTTCTATCGTGACAACTCTCTGAGGGTTTGGCATGGTAATGTACATGACAATGCTGATATGTTTTGTCTTGCTGCTGCTGCTGCTGTAGTCCCAATTTACTACTGCCAATACATCCACAACATGCTGCTGTGAGCATGTAAGAAATACTGCTGCTGCACTTATAACATATATGAAATAACCCCCATGTATAGCTACATGAATCACTCCATAGCTGATCTATGCAGGTGGAGCTGGGGAAGGTGGAGGATTTCTGAAGTGTGCTGCAACTGCTATAGCAAACACTAGCCAAGTATTTGAATGTTGTGCAGCAAGCTCATTGACTGCTGATTTAAAAAAAAAAAAAAAGAACCAATCAGCTACGCCAAGTGATGTCATTATCAGATTGAGTTAGACCCATCGGATTGGGCCATCTAGAGTTTCATGACAGAACTTTGGATTTCAGTCAAAAACCTGAGAAAAAGGCATTTTTAAAATCACAGACTTTGCCCAGATCAGGTTTAGAATGATCAAAACATGAATTATTGGATTCTGAGTCCATCAACACCTCCAAAGCTTGCACAATCGACTACAGTTGTACACTACTTTGTGGGTTACAATTTTTCGGTAACTTTAAACTATTTTGACTTATATGCTGCTAAATGTTTGATGATCATGTTAGCATACTTGTGCATTAAATTATTCTAGAAACTGCTTCTGGTTTATGCAGGTCGTCATCTTCTTCGCTTATTTTTGGATAAGGAGTTGCTGTTCTATTTCAGAAAATCAGTAACAGCGCCTCCTACAGTATAGCTGCAAAAACACGGCCAGCATAATTTATCAGTGACAGAGAGGTAGCTATTGTGCCATGAACGATTTGAAATTGTCATCAGTAGCGGAAAAGAGTTTAGAAATCAGAATTTCCTCTCTGTCTGATTTCTCTGAGACCCTCTCACATGTCAAATTTGACACATTTTGATATGTCTGTTGGCATCTGAGGGTGTCTTTATGAATAGACTTGAACAAAATTAACTGCAGAAAACTTTTTTTTCCATTTTTCTCTCTTTTTTTCCCTTTTGTTCAGGCACATGTGAGAGTGAGTACAAAGGTAGCCAATTGGAGCTTAGAAATCAATGGTGTTTCGCGTGAGTGATGGTAGGGTTTTGCCGCAGGGTTAAATACCGCAGGCTAACACTCACATCCTCCAGCCTCAAGCTGAGAGATGGTGGGGAGGGGAGCGCCAGAGGAAGCCCGGATCTACGAGAGATATGTGGCGTCAGGGGCTGAATGATTACAGGGCACAGGATCAGGGGCTGTACTGCTGTTCTGTATGGTCAGCACTAACACTCATTTACATCCAAAGCGTTTCTTCACCTATCCACATAGAGCGCTGCAAAACTCTACGATAGCGAAAGAGATGTGTGTGTGTGCTTTAACCCTGAGAGAGAGAGAGCAAGAGGAGCCTCTTTCATCTGTTTATGTCTCATTAATACAGCCCCAGTGACAGAGCTAATCGCAACATGCCACAGATAACAAATGTAAGGGCTTTCGTTGCTTCATGAGAAGAGATGTGACAGCAACATAAGTAGACTGAATGGAAGCCTTCATTGACCATGGCTTGGAAAAATGCACTGTAATTATACTCAGTGCTTATAATGGGAAATCATGTCCAAGCTATAAAGACTGATGTTCCTTAGTAGCCCAACCTGTTACGGCTCCCCTGCTGACAATGCAGGGACCCATCATCTGGAGGAAGTTGGAAGACTTTGTGATGTTTTAACACAGTTTTTCCTCGACACACGAATTGTGTTTTCAAATTTATCCACTTGGGAAATTATCTTCATAAAGCTCAGTATTATAGCTCTGCAGGACAAAAACGCTGTCTTAGTGTGGATGGAAAAAGATGCATTTTTAATGTGTCCAGATTAGTGAAGACATAGCCTTAATTTAACATGGTCCCATAGGGAGAGTGGATATAGAGTCAATGCATTGCCTGATGGTCTATTTACTATATATGCGCTGGAAACAGCCTGTCAGGCTTAATTCAAAAGCACCAGACCTTTGCGAGAACCCCCACGTTCTGTTCTCGGTCTATCATCTCTTGCTTTGTGCTCAGATTTACACTCTAGTCCCTGTTTAAGGGCCGCATACGACGTACAATGGAAAGAGGATCACTATTCCCTTCACGGACGCTGAGATGATCTCCCACCCTCCAGTAAAGCCCAAACTGGTCTGCAGGGTCGCTTTCTGCATCCCTAATAACTGGCTTTTGATTCACCTGTCATTCAAGTGCTTACGATAGGCCAGGCCAGGACTTTACCTGCATTAAGGCTGAGAGAGTTATTCGGTGCCCTGTTCATTTGTATTAAGCCGCTTTAAGTGCATTAAAGGCGATGAAGTGGGCTGGCTCTGATAGAGATCTCGGCGTTCCGACTCGCACCAAAAGAGGGAAGATTAAGGTGCAGTCAGTTAGCGCAGTCCTTCATAGCCTGGTGGTAAAGACCTCTGGTGAAACTGCAATCTAAGAGGTTGTTTTAACCGTGATTATATCTGACGTCCAATGAGGGAAAGCTTTATTGTGATTTCACCAATTTTGTTGCAGCTTTTTTGAGGCTGAGATATGCTGCCAAAAATAGTTATGCAAAATGAGTATGGATTTGAATTTAATTGGCCATGTTTAACAAATATGAATAACTCATTTCAATTGAGGAAACTGAGTGCATGGTCAGCACAAGTTTAGAAACAAATAGTTAAGAGCACTGTGAACTTATTTAATTTGAGTCCACTAAAAAATATATACAGTATAATGTATTTCTTCTTATACAATTAAACTGTACATTCCATTAAAATTATTTATGTAGATGAAACTTCATTATGTAAAGCCAATAAAATTAAAAGCATTAACTCAACCCTCCTGCAGTTAGCTGCTAGCTAGCAATAGCACACATGTTAACATAAGGACCAAAGAGACTACTGCTCAATCAGAAAGCATAGTTGGTGATTTTTAAATAAAGCAGCATAAATATAGTGTTTTTGATTTATCCTCAACCTAACCACAGGCTTTCAAAATCAGAAACGCTTTTAAATCCTGAAATAACAGAACACTAAACACTAACAAATCTCAGCCTATATTTATCTTGTGTAAAACAAAAACAACACTTATTTTCAACATTAATTCTCCTACAGAGGCTGAAGCAAAGCATGCTGGGCACTAGAAAGAGGTCTGCAATATACTCAGTTCACATGACTTTTGTGTAATAAGTGCAATCAACTTTTGAAAATATTTGAATGAAATGAACTAATTCATTTAGTACATTTGACTGTACTTTGAACTGTTATATAACAATCTAATATAATATTTTTGTATATGAAAACATACATATACTATAAAATATAAATATAAAATATAATAAAAAATAGATTTTTTTTTTTTTTGAAAACATATTCAATAGATACACTAAATATAAGTTTTGATGGTAGTATTTAAACAAACTCTTGTTAAAAAGTTGGTTATATGAATTTCTTTGAATTCTACCTCCCCACATTCAAAAATAAAAGTGTAATTCTGTGTCCAATTTGCTGCCTCAATTCAAATTCAGGCACTGAATTATAATGGCATCATCAATTCAGTTCTGAATGGCGCACAACCCTGCAGTCGAAGAAGTTGTTGAAGAAGCCAACATTGTCGCTGTAAACTCCCTTATGTTGACAGTAAACATGACTGTGACATAATATGAATGTGCATAGAGCCAGACAAAAATCTCCAGTGCTCCTGTCTAAACATGCCTTAGATATACAAGGTATGGTACGACTGGAAGGAACGCAGTCATCATTGGTAAAAGGAGCTGCACCTGTACCATCTTTCTGTTTGCTGCCAATTCCCAAAATAACACCCGAACATGCTCAAAACACTGCCGCGCTCTGAAAATGTGAGGAGGAGAAAAAGCTGAAAAAACACCTGATTCTTTTTTTACCAGAAAGGCCCAGGTATCTCCCAAGCAGATGCAAGCATTTTGTGTCTAATGCATGTGCCTGCTGGCTGGCACAGCTTGCCACTTGTTGCTGCCAAGCATTGAGACGTGTTCTCCGTGATTACAGCACTGTCTCCACCAATTCAATCACTGGACTCCATATCCAGCTGTCCACATGTGAGGCAGCTGCAAACGCTGAAGAACATCGTGTTACATTTAGCTTCGGCTGCATTGTTGTTTGCTGACTGGAGCGAATTGACTGTGCAGAGACACAGAAAGAATGTCAGAACCGTCCGTGACAGTCGTCCTTGAGATGATTGAGGATAACATCCGGATATAAATCTGTTTAACGCAGCAGAGGATTCAAGGAAAAACCTCAGATGGGCTTGAAGTCGTTTCTTAGATTTACTTGAGCCACTGACATGGCATTAAACATAAATCAAAACAAGCTTCGCTAATGACCTGAAATTTAATGTAGATCACACTCAGAGAAAACACAATGTGAATGACACTGATCGACTCCTCTGCAGTTGGGCAAAACATTTATTAAAATGGTACGACATTTTTAGATCCCTGGTGGTCGTTTATTGCCGACGGTTGCCTTGGATTTAATAAATTACAATCTATTACACACTATCATGCCTGTTAGCGGGACTTAATTCAGTTGAAAGTTCAGCAGTAGTTACAAATTGGACCTAATTGTCTGGCATACAAACACATGTCACACTTGCATCAGATTGTTGGGGAAAATATGAGCTTTGCGAGGGGAAAAAAGGATGATTTACAAGAAAGAAAGACAAGATGTAGTGATTTTAATGAACATATGAAAGTCTCTGAGGCACCTTGCCAAGATCTGGGTCTTGAACTCATGGGAACTGAGAATTGTCAGAGCTGTAAAAAATGATTTTAGATGGGAAAGGGGGAAACTTAATTATCGGGTGGAAACGTGGAAACTGTGTGGGAGTTATTGTAATGATTCCTTTAAGGCATGCTAAAGTTTGGAAAGTGTAACAATGCTGTTGTAGTCAGAAGAGAGCAGAGTAGGGAAAACCCGTTTGCCCTCTGGCAATATGATAATACAGAATTGCCCATCATTTAATACGTTCATTTGCAGATGAATGAGAGCTGATGAATGAATGAACGAAAGCTTAAATAGAGAAAGAATGCAATGTTCTTTTAGGACGTCGCTGCTGAACATGCTGCAAATGGCACAATGAAGATCTTTATCGTGGAGCTAGTTTGACAAGATAACCACCTGTCAAAACACGGGGAGCCAAACACATATCTGTCTCAAAAGCACAGTCAGTTTGCTGTTTTGTTTTTCGTCTTTGGCAATTGTTTTCAAAAGGTCTCTCCAGGGAAAAAAAGTATTGTTCGATATGTACTAGTTTTGTCAAATGAAATGAAATGACATTTTGCTGCATTCGTTTCCAAGACAAAAGTAAAAATTAATAAAGAAGTGAAATCACTGCAACCAAGGTGTCATGGTTTAACTGATTAGCATGATCCTATTTATCTCCCTTGATGCACATTCAAAAATTAGCAAAGTATATATAGTATGTATGCATTTCACATGATCCTTTAGAGTTCACTGAAAGAAAAAAACACCCTACATGTTATCAACACAAGACTTGAGTGTTGAAGGCATGTGTATCCCATGAAACCCGGGTAAACATAATCAATGATGTCCATTAACCGCACAATAACCTTTCTCATCTCGGAGGACGTGTCGGCTTCCCTTGACATTGACAGTGTTGAGATTAAGAGGTTGAGAGCTACAGCTGAAGGAGTTCTGAAGAACATCCATATTTCTACCACCAGCGACCTCCCAAAGAAAAATGGAGCATCTCTGACTTTGTAATCAAAATCAAGCCCGATATCGACTTTACATCAGAAGCTTCCTGCACTCACAGCTTCCATTATGAACGGCCTCCTGCACTCTACCTAAAGCAAAGAAAAAGACCGATATCACCCATCCTCAACTGTATGCTTGCCTTATGTCCTATTTTGAGCATAGATCTAACATAATTTAATGTTTTTAAGCAGTTAGTAATTTAAAACAAATCGACTATCTGCAACTTTACTTCTGAAATTTTTTTTTTTTTTTTTTGGTAATGCAATCGTTGTGAAATACTGACTGAGAATTTGAAGTTCCAGTCATTAGCTCCATTTTCGTGAACATTAAATGTAATTTTCCCAGGACAGTCTTAAAGCATTAATGACATTCATGAAAGAATAAATGAAAATCTGAATTGCGGCTTAGATCTCAGGGCCGTGTAACTAGGCTTTGCTTTTAGGAGTGAGGGAAATCTCTGAAATCACTCCCATCTTGTGTTATGCTAGCACACGTTAGATGTGCTCTTTATCAAGCTCATTAATCTCAGAGATGCACTTCTTTTAATTAATATAAGCTCCTGTGCTGTTATAAATACTAGAGGAAACAGGGGCTCAGAGGCCTGCCTACAAAAAGAGTTGTCAGCACACACCAGGATTGGATCATTACCAAAGCCATAATGTTCCCTCTTCGTTCTCTTTCTTTCTCTAACTCTCATATAATAAATAAATAATTGGTACAATCCAAAAAAAAGGAATACATTTAGCAGTTTTGCATCCCGCGTGCAATGATTTTCTGGGTTGACAACTGCTACAAATCATAAAAAGTAATACAGCGATCCAGCTCATCGGTTCAGCTGCAGTTCACCTCAGTGATCCCGGCCTCAATCCAGACATCTCATGAGATACATTTGGCCATATTTTAGTGGAGTGGCCTCTCCTCAGTCACTGCAGCAGTTGCCATGGCGATAGGGTGCCTGTGGATTCCACAAGCAATACATTTGTGTCATACTAGTGGTACCCACAATTAACAAGTGAGGGGAAATGTATTGATAGTGTACATTTTGAAGCCCATGTCTGTAGACTAGCTGAAAATGTATTTATGTAAAATTACTAATGCCAAGATATTCATACAGTGTTATGTATAGCTAGTAAATTCAAGCTACAAAGCTGGCCCTGTATAGCCAGAGCAGCACATTGCAGCTTTTTCCAGCCAAAAAAAGCCCACTTTGACAGGATGAGACCACTCGACTGACGTGTAATGCAACCAATAAGTTTTGTTTTTAAGCATCTTTTAGGGACAGATTTATCTGAAAAAGATTAAAGACAACAATATATTGGTGTAGAAAAATAACAGCACTGAAGTCTCTGTGAACACTACAACTTCGGCCACTTTTACGCCTAGCACTTGATTTTTATTCAAATCAAAGGATATCAACTTTTTGTTTTTGCTATAAGATGGTCACATTTATTTACTTAGTCTTTATTTAGCATGGAAAAAAGTTTCCAAGGTAAAAAATACTTTTGAATATTTGTGTGTAACACATAATTTATCTATCATTTCAAATGATGCAAAAAAAAAATCAATATTGTAGCTAAAAATACTAGCTACAATATAGCCTTACCAACAGAGTCTGTCATTTAACTCAAAAAATGTTAAACGTTTAATTTCCACTGTCATTTATACCACAGAATACACAATACACACAATAAATCATTTGAGATGTGCTGGAATTTTCATTACTTTCAGAAATAATTACAGAATTCTCTTGTGATATATGTATATACACTGACAGGCTGATGCACTGATGGATTGTTAGTGGGGAAAATTAAAGTAGTGAGTGTTTAAAGTAAGAAAGTTTACTTTCTAGAAGTCCACAGGGATAAAAGTGCCCATAGTTCAAGAAACTTTCCAAACTTTAAAAAAAAAAAAAGCATTCTACAATATATAAAGTTCTCCTAATGGATATCTAGTAAACTTTCTGATAAATGCCTCAAACAAAATGCTTTCAAAGATTTAATACTAACCTGGCAAACTTTGGCAAGGGTGGATGAATACAAAACCCTTTGTCCCGGAAGTTATGTAAACTGAGCCAATCAGATTAGAGCTTGCCAGATCAACACAATGCTTTCCAGTTTTGCATGCATCATGCATCAGAACGGACTGTGGGTGGTTCGTGGGTGTGCCGTCTGAGACTATTGCAAAGCAAAAAGGAGAGCAACAGAGAGGGAAAAACTAGAAACAAAAAAAGAGACAAAAAGAAATAAAACAGACAGCACCTGTTACTCATAAACACATTTACTCATTTGTTGACCAGGGGAAGTCAACAGGCACCCATGCAGCCAACCAAACAAAACCTATCACTGCCTGACTCACGCAATTACATGCAAGACTTCCTTCATTCTCTACGTCAGTCAGCAGATAACAAGTTTCATCTCAAATGCTGGCAGAAGTTTTCGCCCATCTAGAATGCGACATCTGTACTGACACAATTAGCCTGAGATCGGGACAATTCGCACACTGGCTTGATTAAATCTGGCTGGATGAAACAGGGCTTGGCAGAGGTACATTGTACATTCGAAACGCACCCGCCATCCTTTATAAATCAGATTGAGACCTCTTTAACCCATTGAGAGATGCCCGCGCGACCCCGACAGATGCCTATTGGTTCAGTTGGCGAGAGCTAACGAGCATGTGGGCGCGGGTCGATGAAGACGATGATGGCGCGGAATCGACGCCAGGCCCGCTGGGCACCCAGGACAGGTGCCCGGGCCGTTAAGGGCGAATCTGCTCTGCATGCAGCAAAGTGATATTGATTGAGCTTCACGCTGCCATTTAGTGCTTCATTGAACAAGTATGAAAATAAATATGGCATTTTGTTTATACACGCCGTTCATTAATATTCCGCGAGGGAGCGGGGTAAATGGCTTTACTCAGGGTGGCAGCGGGCAGACACCTGCCGTCTGTCTGTGTTAGGTTTTATTTCACTCCAGTGGGTGAGAAGAAAATACAATGACAGCCTTAGGCATCTGCCCGATAACAGGGAAAAAGTCAATTTTTGTTTGGAAGGAGAGTTTGCCAAGCTCCGTAACATGATCTCCCACACAAATTAATCCGCCGTGGTTTCATGATGGTTCTGGCAAGGCAGGGAAATTAAGCTGTGCTGTAAAAAAGTATCTGTTTGAGTCCACAAGCAGCATAAAACCGAGCTGATTGAGTTGGTCGGAGTCCAGATAGTCCAAAATACACATCAACAGGAAGATTCCCCGGGGATGACAAACTCTGATCCAGTGGTTAGCGGTAAATAGAAATAATAGACTGTGTGTGTGTGTGTGTGTGTGTTGATTCTGTTGGTAGTTTCACTAGTGTTTGTGGCTGTGATTAGATATTCATTCAGGCTGTCTACTCTACTGGATCTTATAGTACAGATGTTTCCTCTTCACATGAGTTTACAGTGCCTTACTTGAGCGAGTCTTATATAATGCTATATAATGCTATTTGAAGTGTCAGTCTTACTCACACAAACACGCGTGCAACCATGCAAATGGAAACATGCTGTGAGGTGTGCTTGCATGCCCAGTGCCCTCTTGCTGCAATTGAAGTCATTCAAATTCTGTTCTGGTCTGCTGAAAATGTGTACAGTCTGAGATTACAGTACTTGTGAAAATGCTTCTATTTTGCACACTGTAAAAACATTTCAGACCTATCCAACTTAAACTGGTGACTTGTTACATCTAAATTTTTCAGTTGGCCTAATTGAATTTCAGTCTGAAATTCAATGTCTGTTGACATTGGCTCAATCAGAAATTATATGTTGAGCGAATGGAAAAATTTAAGTTCACCACACAGTGTTGTTGGTGCAATTAAATATTTTAAATTGTATTAGCAATTGCTTATTTCTCAATGTCCTAAAAGGAAAAACATGTATTAAAAACATTAAGATATTAAAATACATTAAACAAAATGCAGAACAGAGACAATATAGTTGACATCTTCACTTTATTAAAGGTATAGTTCATCCAAAAATTTAAATTCTGTCATTAAGTACTCACACTCATGTCCTTCCAAACCCGTAAGACCTTTGTTCATCTTCTGAATACAAATTAAGATATTTTTGATGAAATCCGAGAGCTTTCTGACCCTCCATAGACAGCAACACTTATTGGCACATTCAATACTTTTGTGCACAAAGACAACAAAAATAACAACTTTATTCAACAATTTTTTTCTCTTCCATGTCAGTCTCTGCTGCACATTCAAGACAGTACCATGACGCATGCGTGTGATGCTGCTGACGCAGAAGCCGGCATTCTGACGTATAAACCAGATGTGCTGCGGCTTGTTTGCAAAGAGAGGAATGCACAGAGGAACGCTACTGACACTGAAGAGAAGGAATTGTTGAATAAAAGAATTGTGTGCTCATGCATAAACATTTAGTTGGTTGTAGGACTTGTTCAGCCATGCAACACAGATTTTTCACTTCAACTTGGTAGGCTGACTGAGCACAAGTAAACATGTTTGGAGAATATATTTTTAATTTTAACTGAAGGCATTTATTGGATCAGTATTTGATCAGTATATATTCTTGTGACCGCAAAGCAGCAACTTCAGTCTTCAGTGTCACATCATCCTTCAGAAATCATTAATTTAGTGTTATGTTAGTGTAATGCTACTTAATATTTCATTTTTCCCCAAGATATTTTATGAAAAGAAAAAAGTTAAGAAGAACACCATTTAAAAAAAATACTCTTTTGCAACATTATAAATATCTTTACTGTCACTTTCGATTGATTTAATGGGTCCTTTCTGAATACAAGTATTAATTTGGTAATATATAACAACATACATTACATATAATCAACAATTATATAAATGTATACCATTATTCATTAGCTATAATATTGTGTAGTTATCTTCTGTAATTTCCATATATTACTGCTCTAAAGGCTGCTCAAAGCCACAGCAGAGCCATCGGTGAGTGACATTAAATTTCTCACGTACATCAGCTATGAATCCCACACAACGTCTGAACATACCGAAGCTCCATCTGACAGACCGACTGCTAAAATTTAATCTTTAATCATCTTTATGTAATTTGAAATTTTCACAATCATTAAAAATCAGAAGACTAGCATGCAGAACACAACATATGCTGGTGACCAGACCTATGGTCAGTCTTTCAAGCCAGAAATGGAGCTATTGAATAAAAAAAGATCCAAAGCTATTTTATCTTTCACAGAAAAACATGTAAGATAATAAAAGTGCCTTGTAAATAAAAAAACCTTTTTTTGGCATTGCGATATGAATATTTATTTCCTTTCAAGGGTGCCAGCATTTGGGCCATTTTACACAAGTTTATTATCTATTTAGAATAATGCAATACAGGCCATGAAAGTCCATTTCAGAACGAACTCGCAACTCAATGAACTCCGCATGACTATGACTCCATAAAACGGTTTAGTTCAGAGATTGCAAATATAACCCGCTGAAGTATAGTCCCTTGCTAAATATGCTACGCTATAACCGCAGAATTTACCTCGGGAGTCCAATTCAGCTTTATTTATTGCTATTGCGCTCTTAACTGCTGTTCGCGGATGTTTATTGTTGCAGTACCACTAATGGCCATAATACCACTTGATGGTTTCGATTTTTCACCAACATCCTCATACAACCCACAGCATGAGCTCTGCAGAGTGAATGCTGCTCCACTCAGGTCTGCAGACTTGGCCTGTAGCCCATCGCTCGGCCTAAGCAGAGCTCGGGCATCACCACAGCACGGCAGCCTGCCAACGGCCGCCGGTCTCTGGCTGGATTCCGGGGAAACGTTCCCCCTCTGCTTGGCTGGATTTAAAGGTTATCTCCTCTGATCATTCTCACTCTGTCTCCCCCCAGAGTGGCAGCCAGACCCTCCACAGGTGTGTGAATGAGAACGATAAGAGGAGAAGAGAGCACCGTGAAAACACTTGAGGGCCAGGGAGCTTCAGGTTCAACTTTGATATGGAAATAATTAACTGGCCTTTTCCACCTCCATCAAAACCGGCGTTCGCTCATGCTTTATGCATCAGCGAGAGATGGTTAGATGTCAAGACAAAACTGCAGGCCGTCATGAGAGCATGTAAACAGAATGCACAGGTTTTTAAGCACTCTTCACAGCCTTAAGTGTTTTTCCTCAGGAACGTCTTTTTAATTACTCACACAGGGCTTGATCTTCACATCGAGGAGTTCTTTTACCCTTAAGGCCTTTAGCGGCATCGATTACGTGCTTGTGGGATGGTAACGCACCCCGCTGGTCCGTCTGTTGGGGTCCATCCCCCACCCCCAGCTCATTAACAGATGATTAACTGACATACTGTAAATACACATTACATAAGTGGCATTACTCATAACAACTAGTATGAGTGTACGATTGTAATCAGAGTTTGACCTTAATGCCATATCTTGTCCCTCAAGATTTTAGAGGAATAACATAGTGATTTTATTATTATAAAATATTCATTACCCTGGCAAATACAGGAGAAAAAAACCCATTGACTTTGTATGATATTTTAGCTAAAGGTTGATTAAAAAGCCACAGACCTTTCAGAAACCGCAAGTTAATATTTGAGAGCCCGAGAGTGTGTAATCCTTGGCATATTAGCAAAAATCCACTCATTTTGAAGAATTACAGTGAAAAGACCTTTGTCCACAATAATAAAAATGACTGTCTGTGATGCATGCTATATGAGAAGACGCCGGTCAGAGGGGAATGATGATTGTGTCGTCTCATTAGCAGCAGTGGCCCACGGCAAAAGAACTCATTACAATTTACTCCCTTAATAGGGTGCAGTACAACTTAATCAAATGCTGCAAATCCAATAGACCAATTAAGTACAAAATGAAGCAATTGATTTATAAATTTCCTGCTGAAATCAATACTTCAGCGCTAAATGCGAATATGTGCTGTTTGACAAAAACGCACAAACCGATGACTTCATTTACCGACGACGGGCACGATTATTTGTTATTTGTTGTCTCAAGGCTATGGCACTGAAATTATAAGCAGCAAACAAAAGAGACCTAATGCAATTGGGTCGAAATGAGCATTTCCGTGCCAACGCAGGCATTTAATCGCTTAAACGTTCTTTGAACCAGTCACCGCACAACATAATGCTGTTTCGAGATTATTTGTGTGTGCAGAGTCACGGTATGGAAGTTTATTGCATTGTAAAGCATTTTATTACCTGTTTGAGGAAACACTACGAGCTAAATAAATTGAAAAAAGGAGCACTTTGCATCACATATCAAAAGCTGCACACGCATTCTTAAATAATGGCATCGGCTCTGCACTAACAAAGGCACATGCAAATGTCCCCACACTCATCTACACAAAAATAATGCTCCTCGATATCTGCCAAACACATACACTCATTGATGACACGCTACACTAATTTAGACACAAATAATGGCCTACCGTTGCATCTACGCTGCGAGGAGGCACATGCGGGGCTCACGCACTCAGGAGGGTTCAATTATTACTCAGTGTAATGATGATGCATGCCATGTTTCGGAATACAGCACAACACACACGCACATTGCTGAAGGATGGAGAAGTCCCTCTCCAAATGCAATACAAAGAGTGATTACACACACAAACACATACAATTTCTAGCTAATTTCTGCCTGGTGTACAATAACACCATTTATCAACCTGACTAAGATTAGTTACTTCTCACCCCGGTCCCTGTTTATGATAATTAAATCAATGTATGTGTAACTGAAGCTTCCACGAATCTTGTACAGGAGTTAAATGAAGACTTGGGTCGTGCATTAGCAACCAAATTCTGATTCTCCACAATGACGAGAATATCTTCAAAAAGTTTTTAGAAGCCAAAGAAAATGTTGACAATTAACAACTTTTTGATATTGTTTTGAAGTTGTACAAAAATAATAAAAGTGTCATACATTTAATAGTTGTCTGGGATTGCTCATTTGAGAGGTTTTAGTCTAAGATAAGGCCAGATCTATTTAAACAACACAAAAGTTTTCCTATCAGCAAGATAGCAGTTTTCAGTACTACATTCTGAATTCTCCTCAGGTTCTCTGTGAAGACATAGTCACATTAGCAAATCTTAGGTGAAATTTTGCAGACAAAGTAGGTCTATTGTCCATTGTCAATAGTGCAGTGATGTATGAAGCACCGCTATCTCAGAAGACATTTCCAAACCAAGCAGCTCTATATTGGTAAACGTGGCAAATTTGTGTGTTAAAGTTCAACAAACTTGAATCTGATGGGAAACCTGCATAGGAATTTTCTCATGTGTTCTGATCATGTGGATTCCTATTGAGAGTACTGTGGAATTTCACTCATACACAGGTAAATGTTGCTGTACCTTAGTGCAACTGAACGTCCAATACTAGTTACTGTGGAACTAGAAATGATCTAACCAAATAGTCGAAAATAGTAAATATGAAAAGACCTTCTCAACTCTTTTCACCTAAATATCACATTTGCAATTGAAAGCATCTTAGTGGTAATGCAAATGTGTCTTGATATGCTATTTTTGCCATAACTTGTATAACATTTAATGTCAGCTGGCATAATATTACTATGTGATCAAATGGCAAGCCTACAATCTACAAGAGTAGCCTAAAATAGTTTTTTTCACACTTTTTGATGCCAAGGACCCTCAAACATGATGATCCCCTTGCAAATGACCCCTTCCTATAATATAAAGGCAGCTACACTACTGTTCAGAAGTTTGTGATTGGTGTTTTTGAAAGAAGTCTCTAATCATCACCAGGAATGCATTTGTTCAAAAATACAGTAAAAACAATGATATTATGAAATATTATTGCAAATTAAAATAACTGGTTTCTATTTTAATATATTTTAAAACGACAGTCTTCAGGAATCATTCTAACATGTTGATTTGGTGCTCAAGAAACATTTCTTATAATCACAACCGAAAACAGTTGTGCTGCTTAATATTTTTGTTCAAACTGATTTTTTTTTTTGATGTGCAGAAAGTTCAAAAAGCAGTGTTTATTTTGCAACATCATAGATATTTTTCACATTTTATCAATTTAATGCATCCTCGCTGAATGAAAGTAGCCTATACATTTCTTAAAATAATTTACTGACCTATACTTTTGAATAGTATGTATTTTAAAACACTTTGCTATTCTAAAAAAAAATTGTAATAATGGTATTATAAAGTCAAAGATGAAGAGAAAAAGAATGGAAAAATGTCATGCATGCAGACCAGACGCCATCAACAACATCATGACATTATGAATAGCATTGGACATTCTGGATTCAAGTACAAAGGGATGGTAACTGAAAGCGAAACAGAAACACAGACAAGATGGCAAAAGCAGAAAAACAATGGGTCAACATCAAACAAACATAACCTCTCTTCACCTCCACTACCTCCATGCATCAGTCATCTCAGATACATAGCACACAGTTCTCTCTATATTTCCCTCCTGTCTTCTCTTTTGTGCTCTTGCACACGCCAGTCAAAATGACTGACACAAACATATATATCTCATTACCTGATCTGCACTGTTCTGTTCTGCTGTGCTCTCTCGGGCCTCTAGATTCAGCTAGGTTATACCTCCTATCTCTGCTCGGAGAAAGACACACATACACAAACACACCAAAGAATTTACAGCATTGGGCCAGAAAGTCAGGCAAATGAAGTAACAGTAATGAAGAAGAGGGAGATGAGATGAGGACGGGGAACATACGGTCCCCACTTACAATTAACAACCTCAACAAGCACTGCCAAACTCTAACAGCCAAAAACAGTAAAATAGAGAAAAGAGCAGAAGCAACTGGATCTGTTTTCCATTTAGATCAATTTTCTCCCAATTCACTCATGTCAGGATACAAATTATGCATCCAAAATATTAAATTTTTATGTCTGTCTGTCTCTGTCAATCTTTCAGCCTTGTCAAACAACAGTGGACAAAGACAGCATCTGTTAAAAAAAATAAGATGCATGTTACAGTGATATTACCATATTTTAACATGTTTGCTCATGATACAAAACAGTGGACCTCAATCCTCTTTAATTCTCTTTAAGTTGACGGTTGCATCAGCAATATAAGACATGTATTTTACCATAAATTACATATAAATAATAATAATAATAATGATGATGATGATGATGATGATGATTGATCCCAAGGCGTTTTTCACTTGCTTGAGCCTAGTGGTCTAAGGGCTTATTTGGTTTCTAATCTACCAATCTACTCTGGATAATATCTAATAACCAATATCGGCAAGGTATTTTTGGTCTTAGCCCATTGTGGGGTTTATACACAATTAAAAGCACTTTAAAATCAGTTATAAATTGACTGGTGTAATATGCTCAGTTACTCAATGTTAATTTAAGGGACAACTGGAATATTTTAGTTACATAAACTATAACTTTTAAGTCAGCAGGTTAACAAATTATTTTAAGTTGAAACAACTTTTCTTTTTTTTTACAGTGTACATTGTGGTCAACACTATCAAATGCAGCACTGAGATCTATTAATACCAACACTGAAATTGTGCCAGAATCTAGTTTAATATTATTTAATATCTTAATCAGTGCTGTCTCTGTGCTGTGATGTGTTCAGAAAACAGATTGGAAGTTGTCCAAATAATCACATGAGATTAAGAATTTGCTCAACCGATTGAAAACAACCTTCTCTATTATCTTTCCAATGAAGGGGAGATTTGAGATGGGTCTATAGTTTTTTATTTTGTTTTTTTAACTGAGTTATCTAAGTTGTTCTTTTTAAGGAGAGGCCTAACAACTTGTTTTCAAAGAACTTGCAAAATGGCAGAAAGAACTGAGGCATTTACTATCCAATAGATAAGATTCAGGACAACTAAAGACATTTTAAAGAAGGATGTGGATAGAGTGTCAGCAGGTGAATGTTTTAGGTGCTGCGCTGTTTCTTGCAGAGTTTTACCATCAGTTGCCTCAAAGTTAGCAATTGTAACTATATGCTGCACTGGTGGCACATTTATCAGTGAAAAAGCATGCAAACTTGCATTTCTAGTTAGAAAGCAGTCCACTAGGTGGCTGATTCGGAGGGGATTCAGAGATAGGAAAGATTGACATAAAAATACCAAAGTGGTCAGATAGTGCTAAATCCTTCATAACAGTGATTAAAAATAATTTGTTCACAAATTCATGATGAAATGGAAGTGACAGATCTTTTGTTTTGAATTGTAATGTACATCCGAGTATAACAGATTAGTGAAAATTTGTAAATTGGAATTTGAAATGAGAGTGGTGCACTTAATATTCATTGTTGAACGGATATTTAAAATGGCTAACTCAGTATTTGCTTTCAGCTCCACAGCAATGTTGCATTGAAGTGTAATGGGCAGCAGATTAGATGCATGCCCTCAGATTTGCAGAGGCTTTAATCCATCTCTTTCTTATCAGAACAGAAATAGCAAGAACATTGGGTTTCTGCTTGCTCTGGGAACTTTTGTGAATGTTGCTGCTATCATAGTGGGGACTCAAGACATATCACCATGAGCTGTTATCTCTAGGATTCACAGGTCTCGTTGTTTTTACCTCAGCTGGAATAGATGAAGGATGTTTCAGGTTTGTCGCTTCAAGCGAAATTGTATAAAATTAAGAATATATTACGTTTATTTTCCTTACCCTTGGCAATTGTTTTTCTTCTTGTTTTAAGCATAAATGTAACAGTAATACACTAAAGGCTGTTTAGTAAATCAGCACATTAATATAGAATTCAGCTGTTGTGGCAGGTGTGCAGATCAGCTGTTTACAGCAGCTTAGAATGAGCCTCATTTAAATAGATTTTAGGGCTGGAACTATCAGTTCTATAATATTTATTTGGCAACAAATCCTGGATGTCTTTTATCATGTTATCGTGCACATTCATGCCAATACAGGAAGGTTCTGGCATTTCAGAACATGTGAAACATAAGTGTGTCCTTAACTGCTGTTCATGGACACAATGTATTTTCTCTCTCGTTCTAGTTGAAAAAAAAATCAAGGACTTCTAGAGCTCTTTTTCACTCTCTGGAATGTTCTGTACAATCATTCTGCACGCTGAAGGCACCATGGCAACAAGAGGACTGCAATACGGAGGTTCAAGGACTCCTCTTGTTCCTGTAACATTTTAATTACGTCGCCGATGCTTGCTGTGGAGATGTTTTGTGGGCTGCACTGACTCAAGCCTGTAAGAGTTTTACCCTCCAACCATTCTGAACTCTCTCAGTTCCTGCTAGATTAGGATTAATTGATGTAAATTCCCTCCTGAAAGAGACTAAGATGAAAAAAAGAATTCATTTTAGACAGAAATAGAGAAAGACAACTGAGCAGCAGAAGGGAGAAATGGGCAAGGGGAAAATCTTAAGCTTGTTAAAATTCAGCTGTAAATTAAAGGGATACTTCTGCCAACAACGATACATTGCGTTATTCACTCACCCTCACGTTGTTACAAACTTTTGTTTATATTTTAGCATATTATATACTGTGTGTATGTGTAGGAAAAAAAATTCTTTCCAATTTTGATCATAATAAGAAATGTTTCTTGAGGACCAAATTAGCATATTAGAACGATTTCTAAAGTATCATGTGACTTTGAAGACTGGAGTAATGGCTGCTGAAAATTCAGCTTTTCCTTCACAGGAATAAATTACATTTCAAAATATATTAAAATAGAAAACAGCTATTTTAAATTGAAATATTTTTTAACAAAGCTAATGCAGTACAGATGAGCATAAGAGATTTCAGAAACAATCAAAATCTTATAGACCCCAGACTTTTGAATGGTAGTGCAGAGCAAAATAGTTTGGAACAACATAACTGTGAGTAAATAATAACGTAATTTTCTTTTCTGGGTGAGCTATTCCCTTAAGAAAAAGACTGAAAGAAAGAAAAACGGAACAGATAGCAACATGAAAAATGTTGTGCAGCGGCCAACCAACTTCAAATAAACTTAGAAATAACCTATATGCTGAGGGACGGACAGATACACCAGGAGGCAAGGCATAGAGGTGCACTTTTACCCACTGATAACACGTACAACTTCATTAATGTTAATTTCAAGTTCTCGGTAAACCAGACACTCCAAACACTGATAAGAAAGAACAGGAAGGATGCTTACTCATTCCAAATGAGACTGAGACAGGAAAATGCATGTCTTTCTAAAGAGCACTGGTAATTGGCCTATTTAAAATGTTTTGCAGTGTTTGTGTACACATTCTTTCATCTATGTCATAAAATTTGAGAGAGTCTGTGGCTTCAATATTAAGATGAGCATGGAATTAAGGCTACAAATTAGAAATAATAAAGAGTTTTTCCCCTAATAGTAAAATGTAGTTAATTAAAAGAAAAATTATCTCCACAGGACATGGCATGTAAAACAGTCTATATTTTATAGAGTTCAACAGTCAGGTTATGGAAGTAAAAACAGTCAGGTTCTGGAAGTTGGGGAACAGATTTTTAACTCATAAACTTTTCTCATAAACCTTTAAAGACAATCCTGTTGTGAGCTCAGAGCTTGTTGATAGATATGGTTATTTAAAAAAAAAAAAAAAAAAAATCACATTGAACCATTGAATTCATGGTGAAAAACTACATTACCCATGATGCTGTACAGAAATTTCCACCAGTCATCCCCCACTGTGCACCATGAATGAGTAATTGAGCGGGTCTCCCTATTCGCTCTAAAATTACTTTTCTATAGCATATTCTGCAGTAAATTCAAAATATTTCTATAGATATAATCAATAACTTTAAATGATTTTTTTTTTATTTCACTATCTATTTTCAGTTGATTGTTATTCACAATGTTTCATAGGATTGTAGTTCTTTCCCTCACTAAAGCTGTTAAATACTGTTTTGTTTTTGTCCGATTTTCAAATACTTTCTTTGTTTAAATAAAAGTTTGTAATGTTGTGATTAACCTCATAGCTGGTTACTTTAGCTAATGGCTTTAAAATATATATTTTTTATAAATCCCTATGGGAAAAATTAACAGAAAAAAATACTTTCAAAACCAACATTGCTGAAAAAGTGGGCAGGGCAATAATGCACTCTATTGGGATGTCTAGTCACCCTATCTGTATGTCCAGCTGCATTTTTTTAACGATAGGTGTGTAAAGAACTCTTTACAATGACACACAATTGACTTAACATAAAGTGTGGTATTCGTTGTTACAGCAGAATCAGCTCATGGCTTCCTGCGGCCTTTGTAAAAGTCCCAGGCCATGCAAAATCCCCACAGCATTAAAACCACCAAATACTGGACACCAGGCACAACAATAGAGCTGGCACCTCTGCACATCTCCCTTCGCTGAAAACTGTTTTATCCTTTTTCTCCGACAGATTACCTGGGGATTAATCTCCCATTCCAGACACACAGTGGGAATGCTAATGTCAGTTTGAGATGGAATACATTTGTGTCCATAATGCTGACGGTGCGCCACTTACAGAACGAATGTCACAGGTTCTGGTGTTAGTTCTGGTCTTTGTGTAATCCGCCCGGCCGGGTGGGTTTCAACACAATAGAAATAGAGAGAGAGAGAGCAAGAGCAATGCTGGAGTCTATCCTGGGACTGTGTCTATGATCCCAGTGATTTTCTTTCAGTCTTCTTGAAATAAAGAGAATTAATAAGAGGTGAGCACACAAATGCATATTAGAAAACCTCTGAATTAGTGAATGGGATGTCATGTGGGAAAAAAGCTGTCATCTTGTTTTGCTGCTTACAAAACATAATGGTTTTGATTCTGGATTATAACTCATCCAAAACCACATGATTCTCTATGAACCACTGAAACAGCTATTTATTAATTTACATAATTTAGGTAATTACGGACAGACACTGTCTCAGCACATCTACAACTCTCTAGGCCTCACCTGCCAAAAAAAAACCTTGCCTATTCTGACCTTCAGCATCCGTGCCAGGTGCTGAGACATCATTTTCCCTCTATCCGAGCTGCAAACGAGAAGCTCATTATCTGTGGGACAGAGTAATTAAAGGTCTGATAAGTGACTGGCCGGTTCAAACATCAACACTTGCAAATCTGTAGATGAAACCCAGATGGAGAGATCTGATTGGATATATCAGCTATCAGCGGTGGGTTTGATCCTTGCCTGAGCTTCTGAGAAGCCTAAAAACCTCTGTCCACATTAATCACTCCCAGCAGCAGCAGAAATCACCGATTAGATGCTTTTAGAGGAGATTCTGTTAATCACTAACAACAAACACACATCAACACAGCTTGTGTGCTTTAAGCCTTCCTGTGGCTAATGAATCACCACTTTAAAGTCAAGCAAATAAATCATTTATTTGCTAAATTAAATGGTGCAGGGAAATTTAAAGCGCTATTCGAATGCTATTAGTTTTCCACATGCTGTTTCATTTACAATTAATATCTGTGAGGATGTCTGTGAATTTAAATAGCGATTCAGAAGGGATTAGAATTTAGGATCATGTGACACAGAAGACCGCTGAAAATTCAGCTTTGTCATCACAGGAATAAATTACGTTTTAAAATATATTAAAATAGAAAACAGCTATTTTAAATTGTAATAATATTTCATAACATTGCTGTTTAGATCTATCTATCTATCTATCTATCTATCTATCTATCTATCTATCTGTCTATCCATACTTGCTGATGTGTTGCACAAATGACTGTAAACGATTACCATTTGAATAAAAAGTGCTGCACAGAAATACAAATTTACCTCCTCTTAAATTGAATAATTTCCAACACAAAAAAGCCATAAAAAACCAAAAGCTAACTACTTTCTTCTTAATAACTTTAATAGCTGAAAGTTCCAAAGTTCTTATCCAGAGAAAGCTAATGGGATGAACTGCATGGTCGCACAGCGCAGTGATAACAGCACAGGCCTAGAGCTAGTTTATCAGTTCACAGTACACACACAATAATGAAAGAAATTAGAATTTTAATCACCATAACCCTACCCCTAAACCTAACCGTCACACAAAACATTTTCAGTGTCATTAAGACATTATATAGCATGTTTATTAAGTCATTTTTCAACCAAAAGTCCCCAAAAGGTCTTACCTTTTTGGTCCTGAAACATGACTCACACATACTCCCTTGTTGCTGCTGTAAATCCTCCAGGTCTTTATGGTAATGTATAGTAACAAGCAACTGCCTGAGTGCTTACAAGACCAACTGATTAAATAATAAGCCAATCAGAAGGGCTGCTTATGATCCATACTGGCATACAGTGTTATTGTTTCAAAATGGCTCTGACTGCCTCGAGCAACCAAGCAATAAACCTCTTGCACCCAGAGCAGGGAGCCAATGGGATCACACAGAGAGTCAAATCTTTCCCAGCATTTTTATTATTAAATCAAAGAATTAGAAAAATGCCCTCTCTTCAGCCATGGGAGGGTGATTTGATTATGAATATTGCTTTCTTTCTCTTCTTTATTCGAGTTGTGCCTCGTAATCCCCTTCATTGTATGTGTGTACGTGTACGCAGGTGTGTGTTTCTTCACTAAAAGTTAATAAAAGCGCTAAATGCTAAACACTTTGACTAGTGTTAATGAGTATAAGAGCATCTCTTCATTCTTGCTAATGGCTCCCATGCTAATGCTTCACGTTACCGCACATCTCGCATTACTTTGAGAAACAAAATGAACTCAGAATGCTCCACTGAGCTGAAAAGACTCTGAAATAGGAAAGTTTTAAAACATCAGTCTCTGGGCACACTGCTCGGATTTTCTCTGGCAAGAGTTTCCAGAGCAAAAGGGGCAATCTCGGCCATACATACCAAGGAGGTCTAATGTACCTGGAGAAAGCTATATGCTAGCATTCTCATTCATCAGTTTGAGCCAAATTAGAACAGTAAATGCAATGTGACTTATCCATAACAACTATTTGCAGCAGACAGAATGAAAAATACAGGTGTATTTCATGCTGTAAAAAACATTAGGTAAAAAAGAGCTGTCGATCATTTTAACAAAACAACAACAAAAAAGGTATATAATAATATAATGAAAATAAACTTTGAGTTTTTAAATATTTTAATGGGATCTATTTACTAAGTAGAATACATGCAGTATATAAGCAATACAAAGACTAATTTGTATAAAGACTAAAGATAAATTAGTTATAATTGACAGCCAAAGCAAATAATTTATTGACAATTACAGAACATTAAAAAACTTTTAAGGTGAATAAAATTAACAATATTCTAATAAATAGATAACTGTATTTGCCGAATTATCTGCAACATTACGTTAAAACAGTCTTGCTTATAATTAAATGCTTCTGCAGACTTGTTTTCCTTTCCACAGATGCATTCACACACACACACACACACACACTCACATAACATTTAAAATATTCAACTGGAGTCATTTAAAGCACCTTGGGCATAAGTAAACCCCATTTTTTACATTCATGGATACTGCAGCATGAAGCAAAATGGCTGATTTTTGAAAAGACGTCTATAAATTTCTGCATTTTTGTAGGTATTACATAAAAAATACACATTACATTTATGTACTACATATGGAATAATTGCATAATGCAATAATCATATGGCGAGGATTTACAGGAATTTTTTTTCCATTCATTATCAACAGTTCAGACTTTTTTGTTTGTTTATTGTTCATTAAAATGACTTGAATCATACCTTTGTCACGACTGCCGAGAGATATTTCATAATCCGCTTTTTATTCAGCCCATCAGCTGTAGCTCTAATTCTAGACTTAGACATGACACCTAGAGAGTAATATCACATAATCACGTACATTGTGAAGTAAAAAAGCCAAACAAGTGATCTTTCAGTGATATGTGCTAGCAGTGCACATGAGATTTGATTTCGCTAATGGAACCTGCCAATGTCAAAGCTTTGCTCCGTTACCTCCACATCTATTTTTCTCCAATTATGCCATCAGGGCTGAAGAGGCTTTGATCTGCTGGCCCATAGGGAGGGTCATCTCTTCACAGGAGGAGTGTATTACACAACTGGATCGCTGATAGAGCTAGAAGCTGTGATGATTGTTCGGGGGTAAAAGGCCTTATCTTTCCCATTAGCTTGAAAGTGGGCTGTAAAAGATGGCCATTCGGAAATAGGCAGAATGTGCTGGGGTCATTTCCATCTCTTGGGGAGCTGCAGGGAACTATTACTGTATATCCGCATCAGACACTAAAGAAGGCATTTCCTGATGCACATATCAACAAGCTATCAATTAATGCACGATTACAGTCAGGAAAGCACTGCGGAAAAGGAAGTCAACAGTAAAAGTAAGATAGCAAGCGGAGGATGATGGTACCACTTGAAGGTGGTAAAGCATAGTTGGCGCCACGTGTCAGAGTCTGTCCTCTCTATTAGGTCATAGTGTGTCTGGCCTCTTATTCACGGCAGTATTAAGGTTGAGCAGATAAAGGGAATCTGAGGCTATCGGTTTGGATTATCCAGCTTTGAGAGGCCTGGTGTTCTCAATCTCCAGCCAAAGGGAAGTTGTTGTGGTCTTTGTTGTGCAGTGCTGACTTGACTTCAGAGCAGGCCGCTTTATAAGATAGAAATATTTCTTTGCTGAATATTATCAAAAGGATGAATGTGAGGGAGAGATAGAAAGAGGAAGTTGACCCAAAATTAAACTGAAAAAACTACATTTGCATTTCCAGAAGAAAATACAAGTGCTGGAAGTAGCAAAGGAATAATGCAAAGTTTTAGGTACATTTGGGTTTTAGACTTTGATACTGCACAATGCATCGAAGCTGCATATCATCTGAGAATCATTAAACAATAAGCACGATGCTAGAATCCAGTAACTGTGAAAAATTAATAATTTTATCTAACTCTGTAACTACTTTTATAACAGGCAATCCATCAGTATAAAAACAGGCTAATTAAACTCCTGTTCAAAAATTTGAGGTCAGTAACATTTTTTTTTTTTTTTATTCAGAACACATTAAATTAATCAAAAGTGACAGTTAAGACATTTATAATGTTACAAAAGGTGTATCACATTTATATTTCAAATAAATGCTGTTCTTTTTAACTTTCTATTCATCAGAACCCTTAATAAACATGTCACCTTTCCTACATTCTACACACACACATTCCAGATGAGCAGGATAATACAATTGCTGGAGCAGCTGTGCAACATGAAAAACAGAAAAAGGCTGATATTATCTTTAAAGTTTGATTATAGTCTGCCAAATTGACTGAAGAAAACTGTGGATAAAAAAAAGAAAAGTAATTTCTTCATTTATAATTGAGCAATTTTTAAAATGGCTGAATAAACTAGTTTTGTCTGTAAGTTTTGATGCTTAAAACTTTCATTACATTTCAATTTATTATCTTATATAAGCAGGTGTACTGCCTTTTATTCAGAAATCCAATATCGCTTCTATATCAGCCCAATTTTTGTACATCAGAAAAACATTTTGATGTGCACAATGTACTACAAGGTACGACGCTCTGACTCAGATGAAACAGATGAATTTGCTTTGAGATAAAACAGAATAAATGTACTTACAGACCCAAGCATACGTACACAATCTGCTGTTGCTCTTTTGCAAAATTGATTAGAAAATTAGATTTGTGCAGTGGAAACAACAAGGACTCATTCAAAAACCCAAATCTATTGAGCAGACTGATGTGGATCTATTGATCTTGTTTTCATTATAAGCTTTAACAAGCAAGGTGAACAAACAAAAAAGAGAAAGAGGAAAAAAATCAAGCCGCAATTCAAGTTGATCTCCAATAGCATCAATTTAACTAGCTAAATGCAGCCACCATCCTCTATTCACACAAAAATATCCCAGGAGTGTCCTCGGAGTAGACCTTGAGTAATTGTAGCACAGTGTCTTTAACCGTGCTGGAGACGAGTCTTTTTAAAGAACCTCTAACATCTCAAGAGGAGCTTAAGGGATTTGGCTTGAAACCATGACAGCCCATCGGTTATGCTGCAGCAGTCCTCGTGCAAGTTCCTGGAATGATACCACTGTTTCTTTGTGCTCGTGAGACAGTTTGTACTGTACTTTGGAGCAAGAATGTAACCAAATATTCAGTATCTGGACGGACCAAAGATGAAATATTATGAATCGGTCACTGATCGGCCACTAATCTGAGGGTAATACACAAATCTGTTCATCGATTCCAAAAGAGGAATCAATGCATCAAAACAAATCTGATTTCAGTGGGATTCATTTAAGATGGTAAATCAGTCATCACAGCAGTCGGTGCTGAGACACTTCAACATGGCTGACACCGTTCCAATGATTAAAGAGATAACAAAACCTTTGTGTGCCCATGAGGCTGCTTTCCTCCTCCACGAGCTCTGCTAAAGATTTCAGTTTTAGTCGTCTGGATCAAGCAATACAGCAGCCACTGAAGTAATCTGATCCTGCATCTTGGCCTCATCTACAAACAACCAATCTTGAGCACTCACTTCATCTGAATGTAAATGGACACGGAGGAGATAAGCTGTGAGAGCTGGTATTGTGCTCATTGATGAACAAAGCGCTGTTTCTGATTGGACATTATTGTCCAAACACAGCAAACAGAGCCAATTAGAGAGAGTGAACTCTGTATACAATGTAAACAGGGTCAAATTTCTTTCTTTCTCTCCTTCTCTCTCCCTCTTTTTCACGAATATGTCTAATAAACACTTAAATTAAATAATAATAAAAAACATAATTAAATTCAATTCAATGTTTTATCTAGAAAGATAGACAGAGAGAGAGAGAGAGAGAGAGAGAGAGAGAGAGAGAGAGACATTAGGCATACTAAATGAAAACTGGTAACTCCTCGCCAGAAGGAAAAAAGTAATTTCTATAATTGAGCAATTTCTTAAATATACATTACATTCTAGTCTTTCAGTCTTCTTCATCTTCTTAGAAGCAGTCATTTTGCCTTAATTCTGAAATACATTCTTTCCATATCAGCCAAGATTTTGGACATCAGAAATGAACAAATATATATATTTTTGTCACACCTGTCACAAAAATAAATAAATAAATAATAAATACATTTAATTTAATTTAATTTTTTATTTATTTTATTTTTTATTTTATTTTATTTTATTTTTAAATCAACTGGTGAGTAACTTCTTTACATTTACTCGCCAAAGCCACAGTTTTCTTATATTGGGTGCATGGCAAATATTAATTTTGCATATATATATATATATATATATATATATACTCTGTATCTCAGTCTAATAGAGCTAATTTTTACCTGATTGTTAATTAACATGATAGAAGTTTGTCTTAGAAACCTGCTTCTCCACAAGCAGCTATTAATAATCATTAGAATTACCCTAATTAGGAAAAATGGATCTTAATTTATGGGATGCAATGCAAACATGAACAACGCAAGCAGGCAGAGACTCCCGTTGTAAGACACAAGCAGAGGTGTGTCTGAGAGCCCTGCTAAAGATATATGGGATTCATTAGAAGCGTATTAAATACTGTGAGCTGCTCAACTGTGTGTAAGCCGTCTATTTATCACATACTGCGTCATACATGAGCCGGCATCCCATCAGAGATTTATACAGCACAGAGCTTCACAGTTTCAGAGTCACAGCATTAAAATTCAAGAGCTCTGATGCTAATCAGTCAAACATGGTGGAAACATATCACTATTTAGTTTTTTTAAATATCCAGCCAATTAGTCTGATATCATTGGTGATCTTTTCTCATCCATGCCATACTATGAGGGCTGAGACTGATTATAGATCAGATCCTGTTAATTAAAAACACAGGAGAAACGCTACTGCTGTCGAAAGGAGAAACAAATGAGCTTGGAGCGCAAAGAGAATTGCATATGAGTGCCAATATTAAACATACATGTTAATTGCTTGGAAAGTCAATTTGGAAGGCGTAACTCAAATGATTTCCCAGATCTATGCAAGAATCCCTTGGTGCGTTTCTTTACAGAGAAGCTCTGTTCCAAAACCTAGTGAGCCGCACACAGGCAGCATTTTAAAAGAACAATTCACCAAAGATGAAAATTTGATGGAAATACTCACCCTCAGGCCATCCAAGATGTACATGTGTTTGTTTCTTCCTTGGAACAGATTTGGAGAAATGTGGCATCACATAATTTGCTGACCACTGGATCCTCTGCAGTGAATGGGTGCCGTCAGAATGAAAACTGATAAAAACATCACAATAATCCACAAGTAATACAGAGTCCATCAGTTAATGTCTTCTGAAATGAAACAAATCTATAATCAAGGCATTTTAACTAATTAGGATAATTGATGGACTGTAGTCATCATCTGTTTGGACTTACATTATGACGGCACCCATTCACTGCAGAGGATCCATTGGTGAGCAAGTAATGTTATGTAAAATATCTTCAAATACTGTATACCTTCTATTGGCCAAATTTTAAAACAGCATCACAAAATGGCACATATCACTTTTTAAAAAGAGAGCAATACCAGAATACAAATACAAGTACAAAAGACTATCTATAGTTAATCTTATTAAAACTGGACTATTTATTTTGAACACTTTGTGTCTGGCATGTTGATCGTCTGGCATGCTGACATCAAAGCTTTTAACATGGAACACTATTTGCTTAGAAGGCATTTCTGACCTAGTAGGCAGTAAGGCAGCTCACAGTTTCATCTCTCAAGAATAACTGCTTCTCTCTGTATGCAATCATATTTTTTTTTTTTTGTACTCAATCTCTCTTCTTTTTTCTAACTGCATTCCTGTCACTATATGTTAGATATGCTTTGACTTTTGTATGTAAAAAGAAACAGAAAAATGTCTATCTATAATGAAAATCCTGAATCCTCTATAGCTAATCCATTTTTTTTTCTGTGAGAATTTCTATCCGTGGAAGACTGGCATCTTGAAAACAAACATTTCATTCAGAGTGGGACATCGAAAGAGAAAGCTGAAAACACAATTGATGCTTTTTTGAACTAAAAAAAAAATAAAAAATTAGAACCATCCCAAATCCATGCTAGGACCACATTAAAGTGCCAATCATCTTTCAGAAGTGTGTGGTCGAATTTCTCCTGGCTCTGAGCTGAGATTAAACTCACTCACCTGTTCACTCAAGCCTGAAGCTTTCCATCCAGCACACAGGGGCCGACACTAACCGTCATCCCAATTAAGGCTGCGGCCACTGGGGAGAACGGCAACCTTTCCTCTCTGGTTTCTCCTGTACATGGTCTGAAGCTCTGTCACAAATAACCTGAGGTCACACACAAACAATTCACAACAGGGATTCAGACTTGATTCAAAGTCCATAGACAGCACCATTCATTACCTCCAAGACTGTGCCGAAGGATCTCATAAAGAGAATGTTTTGGGGTTTAGTTTGGACACTGAGAGGATAGATGATGGAAAAGAGGTGACACCAGGGTTCAGACCAGACCAGGCGTGCTTAGGAAGGTTTGGCTGTAAGTAACGGAAGAGATATGGTGGACTGAAATAAAATCTAATTAAGGATGGCTGATCTTTCCCATGCTATTAAAGTAGTTTGGCCAAAAATAAAACTTCTGTTATTATTACTCACCGTCACATCATTCCAAACCTCTTTGTATTTTCGTGGATTTGAAAAAATATATATACTCTTTCTTTCTTTCTTTCTTTGTTAAATAATAATCTATCTATCTATCTATCTATCTATCTATCTATCTATCTATCTATCTATCTATCTTTATACACATATGACCATTCACAAATTTTGGGGTTGTAAGATTAGTTAATGTTTTATGCTTTTATGCTCACCAAGCCTGCATTTATTTGATCAAAATACAGTAAAAAAAAGTTTTTAGTAGCCATTTCTCCAATTTTGAGTATCCCATCCCTCAGAAATCATTCTAATATGCTGATCAAGAAACATTTCGTATATTATCAATGATAAAAACAGTTGTGCTGCTTATTTTTTTGTGTAAACTATGATAATTCTTTTTCAGGATTCTTTTATGAAAGTTCAAAAGAACAGCATTTGAAATAGGCTTTCTGTAACATTATAAAAGATTAACTTTACTGTCACTTTTGTTAAAAAAAGACTGTAATTTTATTACTGTTCAAAGTGTTTATTATTATTTTACAATATTAAAAAAATAATAAAATGAACAATATATAAAAAATACATTTAAAAAAAGGAAAAATAATCATTCTTTTTACATATTTACTCCAGAGAGAAGTAGAATGTTTGTTTTATCTTGATACAGATGCCATGTCTATCTTGAGTGCCGTAGGAAATGTACTGAATAAAAACTCTTCTATCATATTCAAACTCGCTGATGTTCTTCTCGTCTAAAGGGTCAGACAGTGTTCCATGTCAATCAATCACAGTCACCTCTGGACAATTATAATATTTATGAGTTCCAATTTCATCCTGCTCTCTCTCCTTTTCAATCTCATTCCTGCTTTCCCTCTTCATCTCTTCGTATTCTTTTTCTCATTTTTTCCCTTTCACGGGTTTATTTTAATGAAAAGCACGGAACACAATCATTCAGGCATTTGCCGGTGTAATTCCTACAGCACAATGATTTGAATGACTATAAGCAGACAGAGGAAAAGTGCTGACAGCTCCGAGAATAAATACATTTCTAAAACACAGGGCTGAAAGCTTCCCCCCATCACCTCTGTTCCATATACTCACAATAAGTCACCTTAATTGATTGAAAAATAAAATGTTCATTGCATTGACCTTTAAAAGTGAGGGACTAAAGACGGTTTAAGAAACCAGAGTGGTAACTGAACCAGTGATGTTTCCATCTTCCATCTAATCAAATGCCTCTGTTGATGCCTCTCTGAGAGATCTGACACTAAACACACACACACGCGCGCATCCCCATTACTACATTATGATATGAGCAGCACAGCACCCACAGCCACACAAACTACAGCCAGAAGTCAATTATTAGGTTTTATAGCACGTCTTGGCGGAATGACTTATTCATGGAGTCCTTGTCAGATGAAAATTATACACCCTTTCAATCACCTTCCCTCAAGGGTGTTCTGATAGTGGCAACACAAAAGGAAACTTTCTTTCACATTCAGACAGGAGCAAAAATGATGTTTTGGAATGGCGTCTTTGTGTTATAGTTGGTGAACGTGTGAAGATATTTGATAGTTTTACTAGATGCAATCAATGAATTAATCATGGGGCGTTATCATGAATGCATTATTAAACCAATTAAATGTTAATATGTGAATGTAAAATGAAATATTAGACTCGCAAGTATGTGGATGAGCACACCATATGGCAAGAGAATGATAGCAGATTCTAAGCCCCTTCAAAAACACCAAGTGTGTGAATTATATACTGTGTGAGTCAAATGAGCTATATATCCAAATATGCATTATTCATGACATAGTAGGCGGATCCGCACATTTCGGTGTACAATAGGTACTTTAGATAGCATGAAAGTTGTCCCTGATGGCTAGACTGGTTTAAAAATGTGCAATTATTGTTGATGTTTTCAATAATTTATTTGCAATATATGTGAATGTGTAATAAAGTGAAAAATAATTACCCTAGTTAGGTTTTGCCAATGTTCTGATACTGATCCTAATGGAAAGTACTCAAGTGGCATACTGTTGCCAAGGTAACCTCCTCAGAGGAACGTGATTTCTATTCTGTTTGGTCTATTTGGTGGAATGTGAAAAGTTTGAAAATGCAACTGAAATGTTCCTTATTTAATAGGTAGAATTAAAACAGTTTAATGTAGTTTGAAATTCTTTGGAGGGGAAAAATTCTTGATTAGGAGATGTCAGACCTCTCAAACTCCCTATAATAGTTCTCAGTCTTCAGTAAGAGAGTCTGAGTCGGTTTTGAGCTCGACTTGGAGTTAAGAGTGCTGCAGACTCATGGGGCGTGCACACATTTCACGGGTTACAACTCCAGCCGTTCCAGACGCTGTGTCCGGATCGATTCACAAGCTCTCTCTCATTCTCTTTTCTCCTCTTTGTACCCACCATCTTCGTTCTTTCCTCTGTCCTGTGAGATTTCACACCAGTGTCTGTAGTGATGCATTTGATTGGAGTACACACCTCTGCTGCTTCTTGAGACAGCTATGGGCCCTTGTGTGTGCGCATGTTACAGACTAAGACATGTCAAGGAGTGACTGTACATCCTCTGAGTTCTAATCCTGTGGAAGATTGCATGTGTATCACAGTGTCCCTTTGTGTCATCATATTCATAACTTACTGGGTCAATCTCTGGGTCATATTTCATCCCGAATTAAAAAAAAAAAATTATATTCCTTTTTTCTTAAGTAAAGTATTTTCATGACAGTATTTCTTGTGCTGAATTTAATTTATCCTGATTGAAAAAAGAAGCTCATGGGCTATATTTACTAAAGAATTTTGTATACCTAAAAATCAATGATGCAATGAAACAATTAAAAAGTAAAAGCTATAAAACCCTTTGTGGAGGTTTGTTGTGTCATTGCTTTACATGAGATTTACAATGAGCGTTTGGGCCGAGCATGAGGAACCGTAATGGGCTATCTTAATGCATTGGTTTAAGTGAGAGAGAGCTGTTTTGACAGACCTCTTCCATGCTGAGTAGTGTGGAGGCTGAGAGAACCGACAGAAAGACACAGATAATACAGAGAGAGAGAGAGAGATAGGGAAAAGGAGTCTTTTTAATCTGGATTTGCATTAACAAACAACACTTTCTGGCACAAAAAGAAAGATCTCATGAAAAAATGGTGTTATCCTATAACAAACATATGCAATTTTGTAATGCTGTTTATGCATATGCTTGTGTTTGAAGAGTTAGCGAGCTGTAGACAAGTCTCCATAGATCCCTCTGTGCATCAAAACAAGAACTGGATACTATAACAAGAGGAAAGGCTTTAATAACTCCGATTCCTAAATCTGTTCTAAAAACTTAAAAAAAAAAAAAAAAAAAAACACTGGACAAAGACTGTGATGCTGCTTTTCCTCAAACACAAACTGCAACACAATTACATACAAATACAATTATACAAAGCCAAATATTGTAAATAAAATTAAATAAAACATGTATATGTGTGTAAATTCAGAATATTTATCTAAAAAAATCACAAAATCACTGCTAAAAAAAGGCTATGCTTCAGTCAGTCAGGGTGATTTCAACTTAATTAAGAAATGAAGGTGGATTCATGTACTATCCGCCAAAACCCTAAAGAGAGACTAACCAATCAGAGAAGTCGTGGTTACCAGGGAAAGTGCTAATTCTAAAGTTGTAACTTTAGAATTAGTACTTAAAAGACAGCAGTTGCTACTTGCGAGAAAGTACATTAAATAACACAAAACTCAAAGTGAATTGATTGTGTCATTAGCAATGGGATGAATCATTTGTTAATTTGCTCTAAAGTACACAGTTCTGTAGCAGGTTTGTGCTCTGAAACTTCAATACTTTGAATCAAATGATGTAATATTATGATTCATCATTTGGTTAGTTTGACTCATTGCTTGAATTCTTTGTTATTTTTCAAATGCTTTTGAGGAAATTGAATGGAAAAATGACTTCTGGCTTTGGTGTGCAGTCACTGTTGTGCAATATTGTCCTGAGAAAAGAAACCGGCCATTGATTCAAACAAGAAGCTGTGAACACTTTCACATCAGAAACATGGTGAATTACAGCAATCCCTCTGGACACCCAGGAATAGCTTTTAGTAATTAGCACCGAAACCCTCCTGGCCTTTGAGGAACCCAAGGTTCTCCCACTTGTCAATCATTTTCCGAACAAATACAGTGACGCACGTAGGAGTATGAAACACAAGTGGACCAAAAAAATGTTCAGGGATTCTGAGAGGGAAAATTCCCTTGGCACAAGCATGAGTGTGCGTACACGAGAGAAGACTAAATGAGGGACGTCCTTTCACACACAGCCACTCACTCTCAGATTGAATAATGGGTACGATTCCTCGGTATCAACACTATAGGTGGTTTTTAACAACCAATATTCAAGGGTCAGAGGTCATGAAACCGTTTTGGCACTGCAGCGTGAGAAAGGGTGATAAGTGGACTACCACTTTATAACAGGACTCTCTCACACACAGTATGAGCAATGCTGTATTGCTGACAGCAGGAATGGGTCAGTAATTGCATACCTGCCTCTCTATCAGGTACTGAAGACTAAATTCCAGTCAGGTTGAACCTTATCTTTTTTTTTTCTTCTGTGGATAGAGAGAGAGACGGACAGAGATGAAAAAAACTTGCAGCCTAGCATGTACATGTGCTTTTATTTAATTCAAAATCATTCTGTGTGTATTTTATATTATTTCATTAATCATACATTTTATATCATATATAAAATATATATATACAATAAAAAATTATGTAGATTTGCTAGAAAGATTTTTAGATTTGCATCATCTTCCAACCCTGAATATTGCATGCGTCTCCTGTGCATTTTGCGTGAGGAGTTTTATTTATGTGGCATACAGGGTTATGAGTGTCTATGAAGAGCGTTTCTAATGAGCATATCCAGGACTATGCTGATTTTGGGGGATAATCTGCTGAATGAATTTAAATTTTAAATGTGTTAAAGCTGAGAATGCTATACTCTAATAGACAGCTGAACGCATAATTAAATTTGTCGTATTATTAAATAAACACCCAATTGTGAAGAAATTTGCTGAGATTTCTGGGATGTTCTGTGAATGAGTCACAAGTATGTGGTCCTATTTCAGTTAGGTTACTGGCTGAAGAAGTCTATGTAGAGAGGTGCTTACCAGGTTTTGGAAGAGATCTTTTATTTCATAAATCGACTATTTAGAGATCCACTATTTCGTAAATGTGTATACTTTTAGAAATCGGTAATAGAACCTTCTGAAAGATGGAGAAATGTACTGAGGGAAAACTGTATTAATCTAATATGGTAGCAATATTTTAGGTTTTATGGATTTAACTTAAATTTAGTAAAAGAAAATGGTATAAAAACTGATATAATGTTAAAATACTACCTTCTAAAGTACTAAAACATGTTTAGTGCCTTTTATAATTCATTGACAACCACCAAAAAACACCACATGTAGACTCAAGATGAGGTAAATTCAAAATATAGAAGATGCACACAAATAAAATACACCATCATGGTAACAGGTGACACTAAAATAATGTAATAAACATCAATTTAACAACATAAGATGTAATATAAAGCCCTTATAACTGATAAGAAAAAAGTTATTTCAATGAAAAATCCCTTTCAGTGAAGTATCAGAAAATTCTGGGAATTTCAATTTAAAATTTTTTACTATAAATAAGATGACCTGGTCTTTTTTTCTCTTAAAAAATGAAATATTTTACTGTAAAATTGCATTAAATGTTTCATTATATTTATTACAGTTTTTCATCATATAGTAAGGATATTTTCTGTTAACAGGTTTACCATAGCATTTCTAGTCTTTTACCAATAAAATTATGATTACAGTGTGTTTAAAAAAGAGGCTGATAGTGTCCTTTTGTCATAAAAAGCACTTAGACTGGATCTCCATTAAGCTCTGAAAAGCTGGTTTATCGGAATCCAAGAGAAACCCGTTTAAACACAAGAAGGAGAGAAAGTGAGGGAGAAAACAGCACAATAACCCAGCAGTGTTTGCCCCTGAAATAAAGCCTCATCGATCCCTGTGTGCTGTAATTTGGCAGTGAAGGTTTGTGTACATCCGCAGAGAGATGCAGAGCCTACGGTGCCCTTCAAAGAGTCACAAGAGGTGAGGAGATAGTCCCTCAACAGATAGAGCAAAATTAAACGCAGACTAAACTCAAGCTCAGCTCTGATTAGCCAAGCACATAAAGGACAAAATAAAGAGAAGGGCAAAGTAAGAGGTGCAGAACTCTGAAAAGGTCTGGAATACAAAGCAAGTGTTTGGTACACATGTGCGCACACACAACTTGTTGAGTGGGTCGTGTAAACAACAGCAGGTCATTACTGCTACCCTTTGTCATTGTCTTACAGTGTCTTGAAGCAAAGAAAAACTCTCTTTCTCTCTAACCCCCACACACACAGTTCTCGTCTTCTTCGAGGTGTCTTGACAGTGAAACCTTGACGGTGGGTTGGTTGGGTGACTCAGCTCTCCTCTCACAATGACAACTGTCTGAAAGAGATGCTGGTGCTAAGAACGGTTTCACTTCAACACACAAGGAGGTAAAATCTTCTCTGCTCAGATCTCAGATACAAACATTCTCCCAAATGGAAGCTTGACGGAGTGCAGTGGACTTGATCAGAAGGCATGTTTTTGGGTTGGGTAAAAATATTGGTTTTCTGATTCATCTTTATTTAAACTCTTAAAATCTGAAGCTCAATGCCACTGTTTCCTTTACCACTGCAGTACAATTTACTGCGGTCTACAATTCACCATGGCTCTTTCTGTAAGTAAAATGAACATTATGACACTGAATTATGCAAAATAAAACCTAATTGAGCCTAACTGAAGTGGAATCCAAATCGAATCAAGAGCTTGTTCTGAAACTGGGAACCTCCAATACATGTTTGCTTATGTAGACACTCAATATACGCTCTTGTTCCAACTGGATTCGTCTGATTGGCCTATTGTTTACAACTAGGATTGATCTGCTGCTTTGCATGCCTAAGTATTTTTAACTTCACACAATGTTTTAAAAAATAGCACGGCTGGGATGTCCTTTGTGGAAAAGGAACCTCTTATGAGACTAATTTGGAATGTTCTTTTTTAGGCAGCAACACTTAATGCGATACTTTAAGAACAGAAGTACATAGCATATTTTATATCCAGTAAAATAGCTAACGGGCATCCGAAATCAAATACTGTGTGTGGGTACACATTTGAAAAGAAATGAAATTTGCATTTCTTTTTCCGTTAAAAATGCATGTTCTATATAGAATAATAGTGTTTAGTAATCTGAATGTAATCTGAAAGTGCTATTTCTGTCATCTTGTCATTGTCATGTGACTTACGCTGTCAATTTGCATTGATTCACTGCCATTCACAGCTCTTCCCCCATGGCCTCATGGCCAATATGAGCATGTATCTTGGTGGATGTAATAGGTCATCTGGGTACTTTTCGCCTACTTTTTTATGAATACTATGAATGCAGACAAACTACTTATTTCGCCTACTGTATAGTTAGGAAGTAGGCATATTGGAATGCAGGGTTAATGTTTTCTTATACTGAGCTCTTCACAATGCATCCTAGGATAGAATTTGGCCAAATTTTAAAGGCAGCATGCCTAAGATGACACAAAATAGGTGGGCAGCTCACTAGGTTTTGGAACTGAATTAATGTGTTACAAAAACAAACACAAACTGCCACATGCATGCCTACACACACTGTGCTGTAGCAGAAGACAAATGTATTGAGTAACGAGTGTCCAGAAGGCTATCTAGTGCCTCTTCCTGAAAGATCTCTCTCTCTCTCTAACACACACACTTACAGAGATACAGATGACCCGAAGCTTCTGGTTCACTTTGTCAACCCTGAGTGTCTGTTATGGATCAGAAATTTCCATCAATCACTCAGAGACTCTCAAACCAGTCCTGATATTTACACACCTAAACAACACCTGACACCTCCTTCTCTCTCTCTCATTTTTCTCACTGTTTTTCTCTCTTTCAGTCACACTCTCTTCCCCTCTCTGAAAATCCAAATCCTCCACTCTCTGGGAGTGAATGGACAGCTTCTGCAGAGAGAGAGAGGCTGTATTCAGCATGATTTGCAATAGGATTACAGCAGTGATGTTGTATAGCTCGCTTTAGCAGCAGCAGGGAGGTGTTTTCACTGTTCCCTGTGAGATTGAATTGGACTTTAAGAGCTGCAGGAGCCTGTTTACCAGCAGGTGCCGTAATCTGGTTAACCGATGCTAAGCACTAGCACATATCGCAGAATAGGACAATATTTGTAAGGTTGGGAATTGCTGTCAATTGATTACAAATTTCTGTATTTCCTTATACCCCGATTATATAATGAAATAATTTGCAAATAAAGGTTTTGTTGAGAAAAGCTCCAAAAAATGCATTCAAAAGAAAAATACATGCATTTATGTATAGGTCAGGGGCATAATTATTTGTGTTAATTTTTAATAATTGTTGTTGTTGTTCTTATTATTATTATTAGTAGTAGTAGTAGTAGTAGTAGTAGGATTATCCAGATCACTCAAAGAAAGATGCATTTATTTTAAGTACATTCTCGACTGCATTCTGCATCTCATTTTTGTCTTCTAAAACCTGGTCTAAGTCTTGACATTTTTAGTAGAACAAAAGCTTATGTGAAAGTGTTTATGTGGGCGATGGAGGTAGTTTACCCTAGGATGCATATTGTGTGTGTTTACAGTACAAACTATTTGATTTTCCCTGTGGCTGACAGTGGTATTAAAGCCAGTGTATGAGTATTTGTAGTGCACCCTGTTTTTACCACGCTTCCAGCAAGTTTCCAATTTATGTCTGCACTGAAACCAAATGACTGAACCCAATCACAGCAGTTCAGAAGATACTTGATGTTAAAATACAGTTATTTGGGGTATTTGGACCAATTGGATTTAAACACATGGATATGACCAAACAACACTAAAAAGATATTGTTCAGCCTACCCATTAACACAGCCCTTTCAAAATACATTATACTACCTGTAATCTGTGTGTGTGTGGGGGGGGGGGGGTGTCTGTGTGCATCCAAGTGAGTCAAAGAACCACTTGAGACTCTACGACAAATTAGTCATATGAAACACACTCAAAAACATATAAATATATGTCTGCCCAAATGTGATTAGTATCACTGATCTATGGCAGACAGGACGGTGTTGTTTAGTCTTAAGCGTCTCATAAAGGACTGGCTTCTCTGTGGGCTACAGTTAGAGCTCAGCTAACATGGCAGAGACAAATGCATCTAATTATATTCAGAGCCCTGGACTCATAAGCCCATCTGAACCGAGACCGGCTCTGGGGCGGATAGGCAATCATTCGAGACCACAGCCCAACCTGCTATCAATCACATCAGATCAATGGAAAGATGCACAGTTACCGGGGCAGGTCAGCACGATTAGAAGTTACTTACGGATTTCTTACGTATATGACACCCAATTGAGCCGGCAAGCGGCATAATGGACTGGAACTAGAAGTTTAAGCTAGCTCATTTGATGCTGGAATGCTTTAGAATGGAATGTTCTAGAATGTTTTGTTTCTCCATATACCTGAATATCTTGAAAATGAGCAAAAAAGTGTTTTCTGAATTTATCAGACAAGACTTATCATGATGATAGTTTTTGTCAATAATTAAATCTGTTGACAACATAAATTACAGTACAAGATAATAATGCACTAGCAATGTTTTAAAAGAAGAAAAATGTAGGGAGATCAAAAAGCAACAGGTTAATTATTTCACTCATTTATATGTTAGATACATGCTTAGATGTATAAATGTTTAAATGTTTCTATTCAAATGCTAGCTAAAATATATGGAAGCCCATTTCCATCACTGAATAAAAATACATAGGCCTATGTAATTGCAACTTTTTACCTTACAATTTGTTTTTCCTTGCAATTCTGAAAAAAGGTCAAAATTGTGAGATCTAAAGTCATACATTTTATTTCTTTAGGCCTATTTTATTATTCCAATTATTTATTTATTTATTTTTACATGTGGCGGAAATAAGTTTACATAAAAATGATAACCTATTTCAGCCTGAGCAAAATAAATGAATATGACATGATGGAATTTTGAGAGTTTATATATATATATATATATATATATATATATATATATATATATAAAACTGTAAAATATTAACACTACTGAATATATGAAAAAAAGGAATAATCAAGCTGAATTTTTTTTTCTCTTCCTCAAAGATGTTAGGTGATGGATAAAAGCAAGAGACAAGTGTGACAGTTTATCTTGTCAAATTATTCAGCAGAACAGAGGATCCAGCAATCTAGGATCTGCGCGCACACACATTCTAACACACATGCACAGGTACAAACTGATATTTCCCCAAAATGTCACTAGCCTGTCTTTGATCTCATCTGTGTCTGAGATGACAAGGAGGTTTGTGATTTGGTCACGCTCTTTCTGACCCAAACAAGGTGACAAAAGATTAAAGGTCAAAGGTGACTGAAGGGAAAACAACATAAGCGTGACAGAACCTTGTGATCCTTACAGTATATCTAAAAGAGAGTGTGTTTATGTGTGTCAGTCAATTCTTGTGTGTAACTATGCTATAAATTCCAACACACAGCAGATCCGTGCACATTCACATATTAAAGCAGATCAAAAACAGTGCGGTATTAGACTGTGATGAAATGTTTCCACAGTTAATAACATTGTAAATTGTAACAATGCTTATTGTTTTTTTTATAATACTTATATAACACTTATTGTGTTTTATTACTTTTGCATTAATTGACACTAAGTTAATGAGAGTTTCTAATACAACGAAGTGAGTGACAGCAAACTTTTGGAAAGTCGTAAAAACGCTATTGTGTGTTTTTATTTTATTTTATTTTTTTTTGCTGTTGGGGCAAATAGAAACTGAAAAAAATACATATTTCTTGTAGTTTCTGTTCACCACTAAGTTTACACAACTTTAACAGTTTGAGAGAGCCCTGGAAAGCTGAAAAGGGTTCATTGTATAACTGTACTTTGGTTTAATTTACATTGTAATGCATGCATTGATGTGTCAGTCATCACAGATCTTTCAGTGACGGCATGCTGAGTGAAGCAAAAAGAACAAATTCTCATTAAGCAATCAGACATACTTGACTATACAGAATTATATGACTAGTAAAGGCTAATAATAATTAGTCTTTAATTTTTATTCAAGAGAAATGTCACCCTATAGCATACAGAGCAGGTCATTAGAAAGAGAGAGAGAGAGAGAGAGCTCACAGGAGGCGGTTGAATAATTCTCTCTGAAGCTTTCTACATTTATCTGGGAGATGTGAAATAGTCGCGCTACTATCTGCCTGTGGAGGTGCGCTGCACTGATTATTCTCCAGCTCTCTCTGTCTCACTTTTTCTCCGTCCTCCCTCCACTTGCTGCTCTTGTTTATGTTAAAGCATTAAAGCGGCGCTTCAGGCAAAGGCATATAGCTCTTGCCAAGCCATGTTTGCATTTTAATTCATCTGATCAGGTACCCAAGGGTTGAGAGACAGAGAAAGGACATTATTACTCCTGAGTTGTGTTTGCCAGGGGCCTTTCTGTGCTCATTACGGCAGCTCATGGTCACTAGCTGCTGTCAGGTCACATTGGCTGTTTGGTGGCCTCTGATTTGTATGGATTTTGATCTGAACAGTGGGAGGTGACCAAACAGGGACAGCGTCTTTTGATCTGTCCATTCACTGTAGCTCTGTTTTGCTCTTCACTGCAGATGGATGTATTCACCAGAGATGCTGGGACTTTATACAAAAACTTTATATTATATTGTTATATAAGATTTCATTAAAATGTAGTAAAACAAAGGCAAGTGTAAACATTTGGCTTTCTGTGAAATTCGATGGTTGGTTTATCCTAATTTAATGGGACCCCTGTCTTTAAAAACAATTCTACTAAACATTATCCTGAAAGGTTTGAGAATCATTGAGGTGTGTTTTGGCTTCCAGGTTAGCAGTAGTTTTCACCTTGCCACAGTTCCATGAATGCCATTTTTGTCTAGTGTCTTTTGCACAGTGGAGTCATAAACAAGTGACCTTTATTGATGCAAGAGAGGTCTGCAGTTCCTTCAGTGTTTTCCTTGGGTCTTTTGTGACTTCTTGGATAGATTATTGCTGTGCTCTGGGAGACATTTTGGAAGGTCGGCCACTTCTTGGAAGGTTCACTACTTTGCCAAGTTTTTTTCCATTTGGATATAATGGCTCTCACTGGCTCTCGCCATCATTTTTGCCTTTTAGCTTTGGTGTCTGTGATTTATATTTTTAGCAATTACAGCATTTTCATGGATGTTGGCTTTGGATGTTGTCTGTTTTTGAGGTAAAGGTGTCTTCAAAGTGAATTTTAAAGTCAATTTTGCTGCAATAGCTCTGTGTCGTTTGGACAGAATTTATCAGTCATGTTGGTTTATTCCTTCCTCAGATACGTAGTGCAATATGCAAGTAAAGTAGAGCAGCGGGACTGATATAAATGCTCATAAAATCAGTGTTTTACTGGGTAGGTTAAACGAAAAGAGAACTTTCATTTGCTGAGTACTTGACATGAAGTTGCTATAAACCATAGCAAAAATAGACCATATGCTCATAAGAAGTCTGGGTCCTTGACATATTTCTTCCTTGACATATTAACAAATTCTTTGTTGCAAACCTAAATGAATAGAGCAGAGCAAGAGGGATAGATTTAGTATGGGATAATGAACGGCTAGCCGTGCATTAAAGGATTTTAATGCACGACTTGGAGGCAAAGAACCTGCCAACGCGAAGTGGAGTGGTTGCCTCTGCGAAGTGCATTTAAAATCCTTTAATGCATGGCTAGCCGTTGATTATACTGCTTATTCCATGGTCATTTGCCAAGTTATAGACAAGTTAAAAATAGTATTGCTCTTTGCAGGGCAATATTTCACTGAATGGGTAAAAATGACAGTTATTTTTGTCAGTTACAGTTCATTAGGTCTAGCATTCTGCCTGCTTCAAATCAGACACAGAGATGAAATAGTGCGGTAAGACCACATATATTTGAATGAATTATAGCATGTATTTCAATTAATTATTGATCAATCGAGAGAGAGAGAGAGAGAGAGAGAGAGAGAGAGAGAGAGAGATGACAGTTGTGTGTAGCCTACCTGCTTGCTGCGTCTGCGCGTCTCTCTCTACAAACAACTAGGCTACTTCAAAAACAGCGATTTTATCACCTCGTTGCTGAAGAATATAATGTAGCGATCTAGTATCTATCATTGACAATGCGTTGACAACAAGTTTATGTGTGTGTGCAGCGCAATCTACGATCCCTGACCTCTCTCTCTCTCTCTGTGTGTGTGTGTGTGTGTGTGTGTGAGCGAGTGATGCGTATTGGTTAGTATTCATCAATTAAAGCAGCGCATTAATATGGAACGGTGATTGAGCTGACTTGGAACTACCTGTGCATTAAGTGGTTATACTGCATACCTGCCAGCCAATCAGAATCCAGTGTTCAGACAGACCATGGAATAAGAAACAGATAATGACTAACAATTTTGTTCATTATAATTATCAATGTCTTTACATACATCTGATATTTAATTCACTAAGTAGGAGAGTGTTGGTCAAAGAGCACAAGAAATATATCGTGAGAGATCACATTGATAATTCCTGGTTTTATCAGGAGATAAAGCAGCCCTCAAAACAGCAAGAGCCAACCTGTCCTGTGGCATCAAAAATGCAAAACGGTCACATGCTCAAAAAATCAACAATCACTTCACAGACAGCAGAGACACACGGAGCCTGTGGCAAGCCATTCAGACCATCACTGACTACAAGCCCCCGCCACAGGCCTGTGATGATGACACATCCCTCCCCGATACACTCAACCACTTTTATTCACGGTTTGAAATGCAGAATGACACACCTGCACAAAAACTGCCCACACCTCCCAACGACCAGGCGCTCTGTCTGTCTCCAGCCGACGTAAGGAAGACCCTATCTAGGATTAACCCACGCAAGGCTGCGGGTCCTGACAACATACCTGGCCATGTACTGAAAGACTGTGCTGCACAGCTGACGGATGTCCTAACAGATTTATTCGCTGAGCCAGGCAGTCGTCTCCACATGTCTCAAATCCACAACAATCATACCGGTACCAAAGAAATCACCTGTGTCCTGTCTAAACCGCTGCCATCCCATAGCACTGACTCTATTCATGATGAAGTGCTTTGAGAGGTTAGTCATGCAAAAAATCAAAACCAGCCTCCCCAACACACTAGATCCGCTCCAGTTTGCATACCGCCCAAACCGCTCTACGGACGATGCAATTTCCTCCACCCTCCACCTGGCTCTTACCCACCTAGAAAATAAAGACATGCTGTTCATTGACTTCAGCTCGGCATTCAACACAATAATCCCACAACAGCTCATAAATAAACTAAACCTACTTGGCCTTAACAATTCCCTCTGTAATTGGATCCTGGACTTTCTAACCGGAAGACCTCAGTCAGTCCGTGTTGGCCACAACAGCTCGAGCACTACACACTGAGCACAGGTGCCCCACAAGGCTGTGTGCTCAGCCCGCTGCTCTTTCCACTGCTGACCCACGACTGCACTGCCAAGTACAGCTCCAACCACATCATCAAGTTTGCTGACGACACAACAGTTGTAGGTCTCATCAGCAACAACGATGAAACACACTACAGAGAGGAAGTACAACTGGCTGAATGGTGTGGCACTAACAACCTGTCCCTCAATGTGGGGAAGACAAAGGAGGTTGTGACGGACTTCAGGAGAAACTCTGTTGACCACCCCTCACTGACCATTGACAGCTCGACGGTGGAGAGAGTTAGCAGCACTAAATTCCTGGGGGTGCACATCACAGAGGATCTCACCTGGACCACCAACACCATGTCACTCTCCAAGAAGGCACAACAGCGCCTACACTTTCTCCGCCGGCTGAAAAGAGCAAGTCTCCCTCCACCCATCCTCACCACATTCTACAGGGGAACCATTGAGTGCATGCTGAATAGCTGCATCACTGTCTGGTATGGGAACTATAGTGCAGTAGACCTCAAGACCCTCCAGCGGACAGTGAACACAGCTGCAAAGATCATTGGTGCCCCTCTCTCCTCCATCTTGGACATTTTCCTTACACGATGCTCCAGCAAAGCCAACAGTATCGTGAAGGACCCCATCCATCCCTTCCACAGTCTCTTCCAGCTACTACCATCAGGAAGACGGTACAGGAGCATCAGAGCCCGCTCCACCAGACTGCTCAACAGCTTTTTCTCCCAGGCTGTGAGAGCCCTGAACTCAAATCACCCCACCCCCCTCTGAAACCACACACAAACCCACTACCTCCTGAAACATGGACCATCTCACCTACTCCCTCCCAAACACCCCCAACCTTACCACATCAAAGGAAAAAACAAACAAAAAAAATGGAAACTTTTTTTGAGCACTTCGAAGTGTGCTACACACAGATGAGTGGGCCTGTACAAACCACCTGTAGTAACACACTCTCCTCTATGCGCACTAGACACTTTTCACACACACTGCTGGGTGTACATAATACCACAAAAGACTCAGTAATATATGTGTTTACATGCTCATGCACTACAAATCATCTTGCACTGTTCCCCAGCCAGCTGCTTGACTAAATGTTTCTTGCACATGTAATAGTATTTAGGAAGCATCTGTATAGTTTGTATAGTTTGTGTTTCCTATTTTTTATTTCTTATATTTTTATCTTTAGTTTGTATAGGGTAAACATTTATATATAGTATACTTATAGTTAAAATCTGTTAGTAGGTAGTTGTGTGTAAGTTTATCGTGTTTTACTTCGTTGTTGTATGTCTGTATGTATGTAGCACCGTGGTCCTGTGAGGCACGACATTTCGTTCCACTGTATGTCCCCACATGCAGCGGAATGACAATAAAGCTCAACTTGACTTGACTTGACTTGACTTGACTTGAAGTAAAATGGAGAGTTCACCTAAAAATAAGATATGTCATCTTTTACTCACCCTTCACTTGTTGCAAACCTGCACAAGTTTCTGTCTTCTGTTGAACACAAAAGAAGATATTTTGAATAATGTTGGTAACCAAACAGTTGATGGAACCCATTGACTTTCATGTTTGTTTTTTGTTTTTATTTTTTGTTGTTTTTTTTGGTCACACTGTGGAAGTCAGTGTTCATCAACTTTTTGGTTATCAATACTCTTTAGAATATATATATATATATTTTAATCTTCTTTCTTCTTTTGTGCTTAACAGAAGAAAAAACATATTTGGAACAGGTTTGGAACTTGAGGGTGAGTAAATGATGACAGAATTTAAATTTTTGGTTAATACAGTCTGACATAAACCCAGTATAAATGTTAAAGGTTTTTATTTTCTTTTATTTATTTATAAAGAAAGAAAGAAAGAAAGAAGACAAAGATGAAGATGTTCATGTACTACAGGAATATGAAGGGGTTCTTTATTCACTGAATGAAGTTAGTCAGGACAGAAAAAAAAAAATCCAAAAATGAGAAAGTAATTAATATGGAAGTGAAGTTGCCGAGTGTGGAAGCAGGAAGAATTCCTAGAAAAAGAGCAAAGAATTTTTTGGGACAGCCTAATGGACCACTTTGCCATCACCCCTTCATCTGATACGTAAAATTGTCAGAGCTGTCAGTGCAATGGACTGATCATAGTGTTTGTCAGCAGGCACTGACAGCGACGTATTTTCCCACATCTGTTATTTCCCTCTTCTTGGAATTCAGTCATAGTAAAGGTCACGCTGACTACAATGCCACAGTCAGTTAACATTGTAAAGTACCTACCTTGTGTGCCTCAGTTGTTTGAGGCTGAATAAGAGATATCTATCTATCTATCTATCTATCTATCTACCTATATCTATCTATCTATCTAATTTTAAGTGGCAGTTAAAGTCTTACTCCATCTCTCTCATTTTTCACTCTTTCTGAGAATTCTGTCATTAACAGAGCTGCATGTAAAACATTATAAGTGATGTGTTGATTAGACCTCATGGAGCTCCATTATGCTTGTGGCAGCTTTCATTTTAGAGTGACTAATTTTTGTTCTTTGATGAGACAAAAAAGGCATGAAAATTAAATATGCAAATTCTGTCAACTCAGAGGCTGTTGGCATTCTACAGTATGGTTAATGTGTACAAACATTAAACCTATAAAGTGATTTTTAAAATAATACATTTAAATGAGAGGTGGATGTAGAACAACAAAAGCTTAAAGTTCATGCAAATTCTCAGTTAATACTATTATAATATGCTTAAACACTATAGTCTGACGTCAGTAAGTGGGGTTGGCTGCATTTATTTGATCAAAAACACAGTAAAAACACTATTACTTTAAAAATATTATTACAATTTAAAAGGACTGTTTTCTATTTTAATACATTTTAAAATGTAATTTATTCATGTGATGGCAAAGCTGAATTTTGAGTAGCCATTACTCCAGTCTTCAGTGTCACATGATCCTTCAGAAATCATTCTAACATGCTGATTGGGGGCTCAAAAACATATCTTATTATTATCAATGCTGTACTGCTTACTATTTTCATGGAAAATGTAATAGTTTTTTTTCCAGTAAGTTCAAAATTACAGCATTCATCTGAAATAGAAATCTTGTGTAACATTTGATCAATTTTTGATCAATTTATTGCATTCCTGATGGAAAAAAAGTATTAAAAAACATTTTTAAAGGAGCACAGTTGAGCAGCAACATTATATTACCTCATAAAATACTGAGAAACACTAATAGAAATAATTTAAAATGAAAATTGACAACTTTACACATTTGTGTGGGCTTGTATCACAATATTAGCTTAGCAACATGCTAACCGCAAACTCTATTTAAATCAATTGTAAGTTGCGTCTAATGAATAATACTATTTCATGTGTTATCCAAGAGTGTTTCAAATCAAGCGCTTCCATTTCAGTTCAGATGCTGCTTTACATGGCAGCTTCCTATGTGTGTAGTTCACTAGGTTTTGAAATTGAGTCTTATAGACAGGCCTGGTGTTTGGGAAAAGTTGTGTGTGTAACCTGGAAAGCCCTGTTAGCTGCACACACAAGTGTGCTGAAGTGACTGAATCAGATAAACACGTGCTATATTTGGAGAGACAATGTAGCACTCTCCAGGGGTTTGTGACGAACGGAAGCATCCAGCAAAATAACGCACTGTAAGCTCCTTAAAATCCCTGCAGAAGGAATGGAGAGAGAGCGAGGGAGGAATAAGATACTGTTTTGACCCTTCTCTTGCCATCTTGTATGAGAGTTAGCAAAGGGCTTGCTTCCTGTCTCTCAGCGCCACGTGAAATCCTCCTAACATGGTGCGAACGAACTTAAAGACATCAAATCTTTGTGCAGTCATCTGCCAAATCAAACCTAATCAAGCATTCCCACTGCACTGCTGAAGTGACATTATCACCCTACCTCCAAAACCTGATCTGTGTTAACAAATCCCCCATTAAAACGTACAGGACGTAAAAGCATTCATGTTTGTTTGTTTAATTAATTCATTGATTAATTTGCTTGTTTATTCATCTAGCTATTTATCAGAATGCTTTAAATGAAACGGAATATCTTTTGAAAAAAAAAACAAACAATACAAGTCAGCAAAAGTGGTGCTTGCCATGCAAACAATCATAATAAAAATAATATATTTTAGAGTCAAAATGTGTCCAAAATTAACTTTGTAAAAAGATATCAAAGGTAAACACACATAACACAATTATTTTAACACATTAAATTAATTTGATACTGTTTCATTTTGCATTCTATGGAGCCCCTAAAGGGACATGGTGGTGGAAAAAATTCGGGGTGGGAGGAAGAATATTTGTCAACTTTTTTGCGTTCTCTCGCAAAACCAGTTGAGCATTCGCCCAGCAGAAGTGAGAAAAAAGTATTTATAGCATTTTAAATATGGATATTTTTCTTACAAAAATGCATGGCTTTGCTACAGGAGGCCTTTATTCACCCCCCGGAGCTGTGTGAGGCACGTTTTATTATGGATGTGTGCGCTTTATTTGACTACTTTTGGACTGTTGAACAAAAACACCCGGCTACTCCCATTCAAGCACTCGGAAGATCAAGGAAAATGTTTAATATATCTCCGATTGGATTCGTCTGAAAGAACAAAGTCATATACACCTAGGATGCTTTGAGGGTAAGTAAAACATGGGCTAATTTTAATTTTTGGGTGAACTAACCCTTTAATAGTTGTTGTTTTTTTTAAGATTAATTTTTTGGCTTATGCCTTTTTATTATTTAGATAGGACAGTAGGTTGACAGGAAGCGAAGAGGATGAGAGAGAGGGGGGTGGGATTGGGAAAGGTCCGTGAGCCGGGACACGAACCCGGGATGCCCGAAGCGCAACGGCGCTACATGTCGGCGCGCTTCCCACGAGGCCATCAGCACCAACCCCTTTAATAGCTTTAATAAAAATGTATTAGTAGTTAGAAAAAAATTCACTGTTGACGTAATAAAATGTAAATATTTTTCATATTCTATTATTATTTTCATATTCTAACAATTTGCTGTGGTTTTAGTATTAAATATACACCACTTTTTAAATGTCCTTATATCACGCAAGCTCTTTTTCTCACAAAGTTTTAGGGTCTGCATATAATAATATAGCTGTCTTTAGAGTATCCACCTTTTTCTTGCCGTAAATTTGTAAATTCTATGGGGTCTAGCTTCCGGTCTCATCTGCATCCAGCTATTTTTAGCTGTACAAATCAGTTCATTTTGCTGCTTGATATTGAAAATTGGTGTGTCTTATCATATTATTTTAATGTATTATCTTAATTAAACATGTTGGTTTTTGTAGTTCAAACAAGTTTACCGTTTACTGCACGCTGTTATTCTCCTCGTTATTTACCTATAGCGGCTAATAAACTGGAAGTCTCACCCATAGACTTACTTCCACATTGAAGAAAAAGCTGGATATGTATTTAAAAAAAAAAAAAGATCCCTGGTATTAACAAGTACAGGTGCGTCTCGAAAAATTTGAATATCGTGAAAAAGTTCAACTTATTTCAAAAAGTGAAACTTTCAAATATTCTAGATTCATTACATGTAAAGTAAAACAATTCAAAAGTTTTTTGTTTTAATTTTGAAGATTAGAGCTTACAGCTCATGAAAGTCAAAAATTCAGTATCTCAAAATATTAGAATATTTCCTAAGATCAATCAAAAAAAGGATTTGCAAAACAGAAAAGTTCAAGTTCTTTAAAGTATGTTCATTTATGCATTCAATACTTGGTCGTGGCTCCTTTAGCACAAATTCCAGCATCAGTGAGGTGTGGCATGGAAGCGATCAGCCTGCGGCACTGCTGAGGCACTATTGAGCCTTCAGCTCATCTGTATTGTTGGATCCACTGTTTCTCATCTTTCTCTTGAAAATATCCCCTAGATTCCATATGGGGTTCAGGTCAGGCATGTTGGCTGGCCAGCCAAGCACAGCAATATCATGGTCAGCAAACCACTTGGAAGTGGTTTTGGCACTGTGGGCAGGTGCTAAAGTCCTGCTGGAAAAGGATATCAGTATCTCCATAAAGCTTGTCAGCAGATAGAAGCATAAAGTGCTCCAAAATCTCCTGGTAGATGGCTGCATTGACTTTTTGGGCTTGATAAAACACAATGGACCAACACCAGCAGACGTCACGGCACCCCAAATCATCACTGACTTCGGAAACTTCACACTGGACTTCAAGCAGCTTG
>JAFVLL020033149.1:0-33200 GCA_021397915.2 Tor tambroides
AAACGGTTATACGCTTACGTTCTTATTGTCCAGTTGGACTTTTGCATCATCATGGGTCTATGAACACAGAAAATATGCCTTAAAATTGCTAGGATTCGTTTCGGGTCACACTTTACGTTAGTGTTTGTTTGTTTGTTTGCTGCACAATACAAATGAATAGCACATGCTTTGACTACATAATCTGTGTATTGTTGTGATCCATTTTATTTAGCTGCACTACTTGATTGTACGTGACCATGATTTTGAATCGTAGCTAAGTAGTATTATTCCACTAGCACCTATGAAGTTTGTGGATGTACAAGTGGGCTTCACGGTCACCTGCAAAATCCTGGAGATGTCGCAGGGTCGCGCTCCGCTGTGAGCGAGTTCGACGATCTTCTGTCTGGTGGAGTCCGGTAACGGTCTGCCGTTCACAAACACCCCGCCGAGCTGGTTGACGCCACTGTGACCTGTGGCACATGGAGACATAACAAATTGGCTCGTCTTCCCCCTCGAAAACATTCCCTCAATAGGTGTCCCATTGTCCAGAATAAAGCTCCACTTCTTGGAGCTTTTCTTTGATCAGCGTTACTGACAAACCGAGTCAGATTAGACTGAAAAAGTGTGTTTTTACATCACAATGTCCATGTTATATAATATAACATGTCAGTGTAATCAATAACAACTAAATAACTGCACATTAAATACATTTTGTTGCTTACACAAATAAGTGTGACAAACAAAGAAAACTTGCATTTTTTAAATGAATAATAAAGAGCCTCTAAATTGAAAATATCTGAAATATACAATGGAAAAAGTAAAAATGTGCATTTGTTAAGCTATCTGATCTGACCTTTAAAAATTCACTGGTGATTCAGTCATGTGCTATATTTTGTGAGACCAACCAAGGAAAATGTATCATTATTTTTTCAATTAATAATCAACTTTATCTGACCATCATTAATAATCCAAACCAAGTTTTGCATTTGTTAAACCAACAATTTTGAAAGCTGTTACACAAGTCAACATTTGAATGTCATGCACTTGGCCGGAATCAATCGACGCACACAATCGACTGATGAAATGACCTGAGTCTGAACATCTCCATTCAAGTGAACTGAAATTTTCATAATCAAATTGTCCTCAAGAGAACAGCTTTCCGCAAGACCGTGCGCCAGTGTTTGGAAACTCTCGTTCACACCAGACTAACAAATCCCTAATAAATAAGCACCCATCGGCATTCAAGTACAACAGCCAGTCTGAAGCATACGACAGTGATGCTTTCCATCGTAACGGCAATGTCTAAAATAACTAGATATTAAAGCAAAGCAGGACCCGCAAAGCTCAGAAGAATATGAAAAGCGCATACCAGTTCGGTGTATTTTTGATGCGACTTGAAATCCAATGAAAAGTCAATTCAAAGCAAGCAAAAAAAACTGAGGCGAATCCCTACGAAAAGCCTCCCCGGAGTGTGTGTGTGCTCTAGCTCTCTGCTCCTCTCTCGTCTGACTGCAGGAGCCCGAGCTCCTAAGCAATAAATAAGCTCCAAATATAGAAGAAGAAGAAGAAGAAGAGGGGGGAAAATATGATGAGACTCTCTGACATTTGTCTTTAGAATAAAGCTAGCTGCACGTCAAGTTTGAGCTTAATTTCTGGAAATAGGCGGAAGTCGCCCTGGATCATGCATGGAAGGCTAATTGAAAAGATCAGTTGGAGCACTTGTGGCAGGCATGTCACTTTATGACATCGCTCTGCTTTTGAAAATCGCATCGTCACGACAAATAGTAGCATGATAAAACGACCCTTTCTGTCTGCATTTGGATATCAGACAAAATTGGATTCTGCTCTTGTTGCCTTCAAGGGAGGCTTCGTTTTATTTCTAGCTATAGGGGCAATGCACGGGCACAAGGACAGAGGCGTGCGTGTTCCTAAACATATTAAAACTGACAAAGCTTTTTTTTTTTTTTTTCAGTCTGTCGTACTGTTTGTAACAAACCCCACATCTGCTACAGTCCTGCTGTGGGAAATGCACCATTGAAAAGAGCTTCTAAATTTGAAATATCTTCCATTTACAGTGGAAAATGTGCAGTTCTGAGCCTTTAATGTTATGAATAATACCACATCCAACTGGACTAATTTTAATGAACCTGATTTACTTAAGCTATGATACTGCACAACAAAAACGTGTGGTAATCTGTCCAAATCCAGTGGAATAATCCACTGTCATCCTCTCACTCTTCAATAATTCCTGGATTAGTTGGATTTAATAGACTCTTGAACGTAAGAAGGCATGTATGTTTATCAAATGAATCCATTTGATTGATGTCACCATCACAGAAACATGACCCGGCCTGTCATTTCACAGTTCAAAGGTTAAGTCTTAATAATCATATAATTCCCCATGGTGTAGGACTGTAGATCTGGCCTGGTGGCAGTCATAATGAGACTTGTATTTTATTGCTCCCCTACTAATAGGGAAACATATGTTGTGAATTTCAAACATCAATCCTAAATGTCCAAACCAAATTGGAGATTTAAAACAAACATTTTTGGTGCATGCATTTAAATGTGATATGTATTTTTACATTTAATTACATATATTGCCACATTCCTCACTGTATCTTTCTATACATACATTTTATTATTCATTATTTGAGTTCTGTTTTATATTTCCATATGACTGACCAATGTATAATTACATTACATAATCACAAAGAAATAATTCCAGAAGCATTTATCATATGTCAGACCTCTGATCTTACCGCAAGAGACAAATGCATAAACTAAGTGATGCTGTGCCGTTTACAGAATAACATAACTCTCTTTCCTCCCCTCAAGCAAGCACGGAAAATCCTGAAATCAAATCCTGGAATCATCAAACTATTTCATGTGTCCCGTTTCGTGCATTAGCTGTTTCGGCACTGTCAAGTCCTCTGTGGAAGTTGGCAACTATTTTCTGCATTAATCCAGCCAGAGCTGCTTTTATTTGTTACCAACTCAAGCAGAAATAAACATATCCTCCCCCATCAGCATTTCATTTATTGATGTTTGACATATATGTAAAATGCAGTTTGCATCCGTATAGCTTTTCTTTTAAATATCAACACGAAGTAATAAAGTGTTGGATTTTTTTTTCTAGGGAAAATATAATTCGCATTTTAACGCCTCACCATTTTACCATAATTCAAACGTTCGCATGTTTTGTCAAATATTTAATTTCCCGTCAGAAATGCAATGCAATTCGAATTGAATCGTAAATGAAAATCAAACAGTCAGCCATTGAATAGAAAAGAATTGAAAACAGTCCGCTATCATTATTAATAGGAAAATACACATGAGTGGCTTAATAAGAATTGCACTTACTGTTTTGCATCATGGACGCCACTCCTGATTCCCACGTGGGTTGGTTATGGTATTCTATTTATGACAAAGAAAATAAATAGGGTTAGTTTTGAAATCCAGATTTTTTTTTTTATTGCAGTTTTGCAATAATTGCGGCGTAGTATATTCGGCCGATGCATCTCTACGCATAAAGGAGTCAAATGATGTATTTGGTAATAATCCTTTCTAGGGGAATTTCAGCGTTAAAAACTTGCCTGGTAACAGAGTTGACTGTCCGATTAAAACAATTTAGCCCTTCATTTGCGTCTGACTATTTAGATCATTCCTAGGATAGAGCAAAAGAGTAATATTAGTGCGAAAGACTTGCATTCAGTCCAATTTTAAATGCATATAAAGCCTATTTTATTTATTTTTAATATTTGTACTTTATACGCAGCCTTTTGCACCTGTCATTTGTTTATTTTTGGCACATAAAATAGAAAAACTCAACCTGCGCTATTAAATATAAAAGTATAGAATAGAGAATAGTTTTCGCGTCTCAATTTCTTGGTGGTCTGTAAAAAAAATATGTCTTTCTTTAGATCTTCCCGTCAAAAGTGTACAGTGACACACGCTGTCTACTTCGCATCAGTGCTCTGAAAAGTGAGAACTGGAGGGGGTGAGAGGATCCTAACAAAGCCTGCTGGAGCTCAACAATGCGCCTCTTTTACCTTCTATACCCAAACCCAGCCAGCACAACTCGGCCTCTGCAACTAGCAACACAACCTCCCACCAAACGCACCAATACTTGCCCGAATACAAAGAGCCGAGGGCACCCTGCCCCCCAGACGACCATCCACACACACACACACAAACACACAACATCCACTGTCACTTTCCTGACGGCCATGACCCCGGTGCCCGGACCCCAATGCGTGTTTCTGTTTTCGCGGTTTGGGGAAATAGAAAAGTAATTTCGCGTTATAAATATCTGGAGGTGTTTGTGTAACGGGTGTGGGTTGTTAGGGGTTGTAAAAGGATGCAACAGCCCAGTAGGGTGCTCAATTGGAAAAAAACAATTGCAATAAAGGATCTATTCAGTGACATTGCTAAAAAGGGGCCCAGGGAAGGAAAGTCTTTCGTTTCATTTTCTCTCCCGACGCTGAAATAAAACCGGTGCGTTTCCATTTGCTCTCTTCCCAAGACTGAAGAACTAATGCCTGATAAAATCTTCATTTAGGGGCCTAGCATGTAAAACAAAAAGTTTTATCAACTTTAACTTATCAGTATTTAAATAACTGTAATAAGCATTCTTTTACACTTAAATTAGGTGTTATAAAGTTGTTTTTTCCTGCAACATTTTGTTGATTTGTTTCTCCAAATTTTATTTACATTAATCTCTTACATTAACTCTTACATTTTCTTAATTTACCACGAAATAGAAACATTTTACTTACATATGCGATTTAACTATTTTTGCATAATTTTCTAATTTTAAATTAATTTATTTTAAAATACATCATTTTTAAATACATGTGTATTTAAATGCATAATGTCGAGAGGTCGCCTGTTATTCATGAAACAAGTCATTAGTACAATGTGCCTTCATCAATGTTGATATTGTCATGTAAAAAAAATAAATAAATGAATATAATAGGACTCATTAAAAAAAAAATTGCACAACCCGCAAGTAAATTCAAAACGCCTTTAAAACCTAATGTGCCGATTAAATCTCTTAATCACTCTTAATCACAGTAAAATGTTAATTGTTTTGCGCTCTTTTAATACGCACTCGCTGTACGTGCATTGAGACTCTGCGTGTTCCCGTTAATGATTTATCTAACGTCGTATACAGGCTCTTGTTGTTGTTTATGAGGTTAACTAGGATCTCATCTGCATTTCTTTCGTTTGTGTAATCCTTAACTACAATTGCTTTAATTAAACATGCTTATTCAGGAAACAGTGTTCTCCATAAACATCATTCACATGCAGACATGCATCTGGATGTGTACAAAAGCGCAGTGGGAAGTTTTGAAGGATCTGACATTAACATGCCCTAATCATCTTATACTGCCATCGATGGGGAAATCTTTTGTTATTTGGAGCTACATTTATTTAGGCAATGTTTATGAGGACTTGTGCGTCCTAATGTCATAGAAAAACTAAGAACATTTAGTAGAATAAGCAGGCCTGGTGAATATATATGCTGGATGCTATAAACGAGTCCGCTATTATGGTTAGGTTAAAGAATTTTAAGTCAATAAAATTTTGTGATTTACTAAATAATTGTATTTAGTTCATTTCATTCGGGCAATATATTGATGTTTATTTTTAGGCTACATATTTAACATAGAAGTGAAAAGCTTTAGTCTTGACAGTGCATTTGTCCAATAACACTGAACTATATTATCTGGACTATTTTTCAAAATAGTAAACTCTATATATTAATAGGCTATTCTTAAAATGCAAGGAATAATAAACAAGCAGGTCCTCGTGAGATTCAGGCAACTATTTAAGAAGGCACTCGGCTGATGAATCAAACTGACACCTTTCCTCAAAGGGTCATTGCATTCCCGTGCTCCGCAAAAAAAAAAAAAACACTGTTCGGGCCTAATGTGACTCCTAACACTTTCCTCTCATGGATACACATTTATTATCCACAAACAGCAGTGGTTTCTGTCTAAAAAGTAGATAGAAAAAAATACAGCAGAATCTGAGAGCGCAGCTTTATTTAGTTAGCCTATTTAATTTAGTTAGCATAGGCTATAAACTATTAATAAGGCGAGCGCGTTTTTATTTTATTACTCGGCAACACCACTAATAGTAATCCTAATATCAATAATAAATGATAAAAATGTGGTGGATCACTTCAATAAAATTCTGGATCCCACACTAACAACTAACTTTTAATTTTAACACGTGCACTCACCTTTTTGAGGCATTCTGCTCCACCGCCTGAGCCCTTCCGAGCAAACTGGTGAAACTGGGAAATAAACAATTGGTCTCCAATAGTAATTTCTTCTCAGAATATATGTTTTTCCAGCGTTCCTCTATCTGGAAGGAAATTCCCTGCGAAGGAGACACAGATTGACAGTGAGCGGAGATGTCAGGACTGCTCAGGGACTGAGAGTGTGTGTGTGCTCGCATGTGAAGTGAGTGAGTGAGAGAGAGAGAGAGAGAGAGAGAGAGAGAGAGAGAAAGTGAAGGCACACGCAGTGAGAGAGAGAGAGAGCGAGAGAGAGAGACAGAGTTGAACACACCTATGCTGATTGGTGATAGTACTGATGTATTTAGTCTGTCTGTTCCCGCTTGCAGCGCTTTACCGGCCCATTAGAGAAGCACTGACCCTCTGCCATTACAGAACAGAAAACAGGCTTTTGAACCAACTAATCAGTCCGCGCATGCAAATAGCCTACTGAGCGCCCCCTCTCAAACTCATTCAATATTGCTTTTTGCAATGGTGCAGGATTGCTTCAGTCTTTTTCCGGTAGATGCACTGCTTAAATCTCACCACTGGGCTTGAGCTCACTCAGGGGGTAAAAAAACAAAAACTTTTAGTGTTTTATAGTGTTTCTGTCTTTTATGTTATGTGTTTTCTCATTAGGCCTACAATTTGCCCTCAAAAGTGTGAATATAACTCAGGTCACGTTTTACAGTACGCTAGTGTATTATATCTGAATTATATTTGTAAAAACTTTATTGCTGTTATTGTTACTACACTTTGTAAAAATAAATAAATAAAGATTTTTCGAAGTTATAAAAAATAAAAGACTGAATACTGGAGTAGGTTTTAATTTTTCTAAATTTTAGCGTTTAATTCAATGTGTTATAGGCTACTTACTTGCCGTTTCTTTGTAGCCTAATTGTTTGTGAATTTACTAGCAGTTTCTGACACTATTTTTATTTTATTACTTTATTAATTGAACATGTAATGTGTGTCAAATGGACACTATTATAAAAATGTTACAGCAATTCTCCCATGAGAATCTGCGTTTTTACTGAATATTCCTGAGTGATTCGTTTGCTGCTTGAAGCTTTTAAGTCCTGAGAGATCTGGCCCTCATGACACTGATACAAGAAAGCAACCTGTTGACAGCTGTGAATCCAAAAGGAGAACCTGTTTGCTCTGTGCATTAAGTGCACTTGCAAATGGTCCCTGGTGCAACTGGCTAAAACAAACGCAAACACTCTCCACGTGCTTTTGTTGACACTCACGCGCTTTTGCACCTTATCTGCGCGTGGAGGTTATCTCCGTGTCCACGTGGCCGGATTTTTTTTCTCCTAATTTCACCGTTCACTAATTTTACAGCTTGTTCCTAGGAGTCACAAACCGTGAAGTAGTAGGCTACTTTCTGTTTGCAACAGTGGTGGTGTGTGATTTTTAAAGCTCAAATAAAATAAAATCACGAGGAAGTGATGGGTCTCTGAGGTAAATTAGCTGAAGCAGGATAGTGCATATTACGTTTTGATTTTTGCTAATGTATCAGCTTTTGTTGATAAGCCACCACGTTGAAGTCTATCTACAAAAAATTCTGTAACTCGGTGTTTTCTAAACTGTGCAAATTGATGTCAAGTTGGTGCATTAATTTACTATGGTATGTCTATCTATCTATCTATTTGAGCACCACGAGGCCCGTCTCGCATATTCACTTATTAGCTCGAGTCGAGGGTGTACAAGAGCCGGTTTGTACAAGAGTGCAAAACGAGGGGATTAAAAAAAAGACACGGTAATCATTGCATTCACTTTCCCCGACTTATGCAAAAAGTGTAAGATCATCAATAAACTATCTAGGAGGTGAATGAGAGCCCCTGTGAACCACCGCGTCCCTGACTGTGTCACAAAAAGGAGACAAACGACACTGCCGAGTAGTAAAAAGAAGTCTAATAAACTGCTCTGTCCCTGTTCAGGCCCTGCAGAGTTTCTGTCTTACTACTCCAAATGTTTCCACAATTAGTTCTTCTGGTCTTTGCCTCTGATTATTCAATAATCCGCTTTAAAATATTCATTTTTAAATGTGCTGTTGTTGTTGTTTTTTAGTATTATTCTAAAGTTGCAAAGACACTGCACCGCATACTAACCCAGTTTTATTGTTCCAAATGGTCGACAGAAAGAATGCCCTAAGCTTTGTAATTGTGCCCTAGCTGTTGATTCCTCCTTTAGATAACTTGTAAATCCTCTCCGTGTTAATGAGGTGTATTTAGGATGTGGTCTAATTCAGGGGGCATCACCCTGCAGGCCATACAACCCCAGCACATCACACGGACCCTGCAGATAGCAATTTTACACGCAAAGCAATTAGCCCAATTGAGATTAGTAACTGCTAATACGAAGTCGTGAAAAGTAATCCCTAATCTCGTAGCTGTTTCGCTCTTGGGCAAAGTGGTCACTGTGTCTTCTGGAAACTTTTTAGAAAAGGAGAACGAGGGGAGGGAATGGGCCTGACGTCATTCTTCAGGAGAACACGAACAAAAGAGTGAATCAATAAAAAGAAAATTATATAAATCAATATACAGGCTAAAGTTCGGCGGCCAAAGAAGTTTACTTACCACCAATTTCCTTTTTTTTTTTTACTTCATCTTTTTCATGTAATACTTATTTAAATTATTTATTTTATTATTTAATTTTATAAGTTTTGATAATAATTTGTTTAACATTAAAAAGACTTGTTTAACATTAAATTATAATAGAAAACACCCAACATAACATCATTTTAATTATTATTATTATTATTAAGAATGTTTGAACAAATTAGCAATTTTAATTGCTTTGAGAAAACGGATAACATTTTTACATTTCCACATTTCTTCTTAATCACATTAATTTGTGAAAGCTAAAGTCAAAGCAAAAAAAATTCTTTAGAGCGGAATATATTTTTAATCTAATAAAAATATTTTTTAAAAAATTAAAAATAAATTTTGAGGTGATGTAATTTGTGTACTGTAGCTTTCTTGTACCTGCAATAATGAATTGACGTAGCCTAATTCATTAAATTTTATGGAAATGTAGCTCACTAACCATTCCAAATGCAGATTTCTAACTTTGTCTAAATTTGACAGAAAGGTAATTAATTAAATATCTTATGGCTACTTCTTGTGGGATAAGAGAGGAGAAATATTAAGATGGAAAATTACTATAGCTAAACAAACATTACAATCCTGTCCAAATCCGTCAATCTAAATATTTTGTGAATACATTAATGTATATCATTTGTATCTTTTAGTTGGTTTGTGAAATATTATCATCCTGGTTTGCTTTTCAAATAAGACATTCATAGTGAAATCGCAATCGTAGATTAAAATTTTAGACGCAAACAAACGTATTTTCCTCATGAAGACAGACCGTGCATTTTTTTATTTTATTTTTTTTTAACGGAGGGGGAAAACATGCAGTATTTGATTTTAACTTACCGGGATATTTCTGATTTCTGATCAATATCCTGCTGCTTCAAGCCCTTGCAATTGAATAAATTAAAACGATCTCATGAGTCCAGATTGTGTGTCACGTTTGAATCCCGTTCGGAGTGGAAATGTCAGTGAGAATGAAAAAACGGTGTAACCCTCACTCACTGTAAACTTTCTCTTAATATCAGCCTCAGCTCGCCACCGATTGGTCAGATGACGCGCAACGTCACGCTGGAAAATAGTTCTCATACAGCCATGCATGCAACACATCATGGGGAACTCCATGCGCTCACATTAGCCTCGATTTTCAAGACCTGGCATAATTATTGCCCTACATTTCCTGTGAAGAATTAGGAGTGTTATGCTTCTGTTTTAATTGATGTGTTCCCTAAATAAAACATAGGCTACTTCTGGGTTTTTCTTTGATAACAAATGCGAGCGATTGTAATTTTTAACATATAAAATACTAAATATAAAATATATAATAAATAGTAATATATTTTAACGTAACCTAAAATATAATAATATAATGATAAAGAAGAATATGAATAAAATATATTTCAAATGCACTAACCAATTTATTGATTAAAAAAATAAAGGAAATAATTTAAAAATAAATTGTATTCTTTTTTGCTGATTGAGCTCATCACATTTTTTTTCTATATGCACAACAAGGCTTATTGAAAATAATTAGCTTTGATATACTACAATATTTTCAGAAATACATGTTTTGACAATTTTGAATACCCTATATCAATATGGGGGGATGGGGAATCCAACCTGTTTTTATAAAAAACTTTAAATTGTTAAACGTTATTTTTCCAGTGTCTCTTTTTGATCCCAGGTTGCTATCCGTCTGTTAAGCAAATATTGGCCAAGGCGTCACGGAGATCTTATTTACCCTACTCATTCAGGTGGAAAATCAAATGGTTAACCGGTACAACAGCACGTTTAGTGAAAGTGTTTGTTTCCACATAGCTGGTTGTGTAAGGTTTTCTTTAGTGTCCATCACTCCTGCTCTTTACGACATTTCTGGACTATTTTGTCCTGAATGGAGAGCTGTTGCGCATTTAACTATATTTATGCAGTTAAAAGACAGCAGCTCAGCGCCCGTTAAAATATGCAATAAAGGTGAAGAAACGTTGTATTTACTTCATATGACGTGTCTACAGATGTCACTGTCCATAGTGCGTTTCGGCTGTGTGTCTCTCAGGAAATGAATGGGTTGTGTTGGTTCTTTAGGACTTACGGAGCAGGTATGGGGCGCACGAGCATCATTCAGACCTTTGTTTGACGTAACCACAATTAAGGACCACAGAAACCGTGCAACGCTGCAGGGTTCTCCAGGTGATCGCTGGAAACCGCACGGCTTATCATGCGGTCAATAAAAGAAGACGCTGCGCAGCGGCCGGGCCAGGTGCCTCCGTTCCCTGTTCCACGACGCCCCGCTCTCAAGAACCCGACCAGGCGTGAAGGAAAATCTGTTCAGCCGGCCTCGCAGCATCCTCTCTCTACCTCTCTCTCTCTACACACACACATACACATATTACTCTCATAGCAACAATAACAAGTTTTTATAAGGTAGTTTTATAGTTTCAGTAATCAGTTTGAAATGTGCAGACAAGATGTTTGTGATTATATTTACTTTAACATTTAATATTTTTGTTTACATTATTTTTTATTATATTTTTCCAATGTAGAATACCAAATAGACATGCTTTATTTTTCCTGCATTACTGACAAATGTGAGTGTAAATGAGTCCAAGATAAAAAAAAAAAAAAAAAAAAAATACATTTAAAAAAAAAATCTAGTTTGCGACATTTGTGCCTATAGTTCTTGAAAATGTAGCTAATTTTTATTTTTATGTTGGTTTAAAACTTTCTTACTGTTTTCTAAAAAATAATGACACTGAAAATTGCTAATCACGTAAAAAGTAATACTTCATAATTATTTCAATAAAGTTAAGCATATTTTAAGGTATTTTATATCGAGGTATTATGAATTTCTGAATCACTAAGTTTTTGTTTCACCCTTGTATTAAAATATTAGTATAATTATGGATTTCATTTTGATTGATTAGCCTTTTAAAGAATACCTTCTGCTTTTTCAGGTCTCAACCAAAAGAAGGTATGTGCGCTTTTCAGTGCCTTTTGGTCTGCTTTTGGAATAACTTCTCTAATGACCGACCTTAACTCGCAACTATCCACGCAGAAGAAGCACGTGAGCATGTCATGGATCTTCTGTTTGCTGCTGCTTTTGTTTGGAGACAGTAAAACAGGTTCAGGATTGACAGGGTGTATAGATATCAGACTGTTTTGGGTTATGCGTTGTCGTCGTGTATAGCCTACAAAGCTCAGTTTTTTTCTCTTGGGTGCGTTAACAATTCTCCATAAGCTCTCATATGTTTCTCACTTTTCTGCACCCATAATGAGATTTTACTTAAAGAGATTAAGATTGTATTTAATTGCTATATGAGTACATAGGGGGTCTCTTCAAATCTCTACCTTCAGGTCCTTGTCGTCCCAGTTTTCTCTAGGATGCTGATGGCTTTGTGATGTGTATTACGTGTATTTCGGTTTTTCAGCAATATGTGTGAATCTCTCCCCCTCTTTAATTTAAGCAGTCCACCCCGCGGCCCCGGACAGAGACATTAGCAGAATTCCCTCAGGCTGATCGCAATCAATTTGTCCAGCGCAGACAGCAAAGCCCTGGATGTTAGAAACTCACTTTACCTCAATGTGACAAGCCCGAGTATACGACCCACAATCTGAAAGCACAGCCAGAGTAAAGATTTAGCGGCAAGCCCAAAGCTCATAACAATCATCTATATGGCATGCATGGAAACTAATGATAAACATGCAGTAGTTAGCCTATTTTTAATTGACAGATTTATTGTACAATTGTATTTGGAGGCGCGTTTACAAATCTATAAATGTAATTATTTTAAAATGTCAAACTATCTGGCATCTGCAACATATGATCCAATAGTTTTTTTCTGGTTCCAAGATGATTCCTAGTGGATGTATGAAGTCAGATTATACACGCAGGTGTCATAGCTGGTGGACTAATATGGACAGAAAACGTTTTCTCTTATAATTCAGACAACGTCTTCCTTTCTTAAAAAATAAACGCCAATTGATGGAATACATTTGTTTGTTGGATTTCAAAAGCGCGCGCAGAATTGACCCCTGAAATTCTATGGACTGTAGACGCAGGATGAAATGATTGACACCTGCCAGCGACGCTGCGCCAGTGATTGATCGTGATGCGCGGTGCTGGCAGCAATAACACGGTAAATGGAGAGGGGAGACTCAGTGTCCGTGGCAAACTGTGAGCCGACAGGGCGAAATGGGAGCTAACGAGGCTGTCAGATGCTCTGACAGCACAAATAAAAGCTCGTCACTCCCCACGATTTAATAACGTTTAGTGGAAACGTATTACTCAGTTCAAAATGTACACCGAATTAATTATTAGGGGTCAATTTCCGCGTTAAGGCCTGAGGTTAAAACCTAGGAAATAATATCATGTCTATCTATCTATCTATCTATCTATCGCTATATAGTAAGAACTATAACTATAATTAGGTAGTTCTTGTTCTGGCTTCATGGTCCTGCTTGTTCTGCCTGGCCCAGGTGTGACTTCCCTCTCTGCATCTTGCTATAGTAACAGGAAACTTGGTTGCTGTGACAATGAGCTGGTCAAAGTCATTCATAAATTACATCTATTTTTACCCCCAGCCCACATTTAGAGCTGATATGGCTTTTACGCTGAGTGGTGCTTAACAAATGATGTTACCATGCCAGATTAGAGTTAAACAAAAGAACACTTAACTGTGCAGTGTTGACCTAAGGGATAGATGGAAATATGTATGTGGCTAATCAAGTGTTTGGAAATGAACAAGAACACAATAAGGCATGTGTGTTATATGAGGGAAAATGGATACGCGTGGTTTGGCTTCAAAAATATCCCCACAAATGTACAGATGTCAAAAAAGAAATTTGAAGCAGTTCTCAATATCAGAATGGATAAAAATTGGCGTGTGAAAATCACTAAATGTACTTTCGGGGTCAAAATTGCTGAAATTGAATGGAAATGCTAGGTAAATGTGGGGAAAACCCTCTTAGGATCACTCTCAGTAGTAAACGTGATTCATAAAAACATTAAAGCGACTGTATGTAGCTGTATGTATTTTTGCGACTTTAGAGCCCCCTACAGTTAAGTAAGTAAATATTCACTGTCGTAAATATACCATTGTCGTAATTACAGTGGATCACTATACGTGCATTGCTGCCGTAAAGCAATCGGCCCTTTTTCGCGGAATTTCGTACCCGCTCACCTAACAGACATTTGGCGGGAGTGTTGGAAAGAAACAGAAGATATTTACGATATTAAAAGTCAACCATCAGATTAATTTTGAACCTTTTAATTCAAAGAAAAACGTGTATACAGTTGCTTAATTCATTTTCCACCTCTAAAACACAAAGAACTGTATGTAGGCTATCTCATAAGTAACTTTATTGTAAAATAGTATAAGTCTTTGATAAGTTCCCCTTGAGACATCTAACTAAACGTGTGTGTTTGTTTGTTTACTGTTGCAGTCATATGTTTTTAGCACACATATCACTCCCAGCTGTGTTTATGTTTGTGGCCTAATGCTCTGTAGTCTTACTTGACATAAAACCGAGACGTGAATGGCGAAGGTGAGCTGTAGAGTGCTTCACGAGGGACTCTCAATAATAAACTATTAATGAAACGTGGCAGTGTAAAGGCCTAACAAGAGCGTGCACATTTATAACTTGCCACGTGCCCAAACAGGGTCGTTAAGGCGCGCGACACAGCATACTCTTGCTTGGGGCAAAAGCATGGGCAGAACTAAGGAGCACCTAGCGTGAGGAACTCAACGCAAATCCAAGTGATAGGTTTAAATGGATCCCGTGTTGCTAACCCTTTCCGTGTTCGACAACTCACACTAAATCAGGCAATAACAACAGCAAACCATCTGGAAAATAGACTCGGGAGAAACCCCACTCATACATCTGCCTGACGCATTCTATCATGCGGTGTGTATTTTTAAGATAATCAAACTGATTGCTGGGTGCGAATTCCATCCTTGAATAGGCCTACGAGTGATGTAAAGGGGAAAAAATAGGCCTCTTTTGCCTTTGTGTTTCTCATTTTAATGGGAATGCGAAGCATCAATGAATCATGATGCAGAATATGTAGATTCTGAAATGCTTTTCTACTTAAATATGATGTTGTGGTGTTGTTTTGGCCTCAATTTGCAGACCGGGGCAGATCCAGACCTGTCAAGTCTGTTCGGGAAACTGTCTCATTCCGAGAATCTCATTTCAGTGAAAGTGTTCACTGCTTCTACTGCAGTAAATGGGTCTGGATATCAGCATTTGTAAGGCAATGTCACATGCATTTTCTAGTTCAACATTTAGCTTTGACTGTATTGGGATAAAACATTTAATAAATGTTTACTATATGAAAAAAAACATATATATTAGCAATGATGCATTATGTAACAAAAAGTAACCAAAAGCATGTTGTTTTAACATTAATAATTAAAAAAGCTTCTTATAAAAAAAAAATAAAATAAAATAAAAATGTTTCTTGAGCACCAAATCAGCATATTAGAATGTTTTCTGTAGGATCATGTGACCCTGAAGACTGGAGTAATGACGCTGAAAATTCAGCTTTGCATCCACATGAATAAATTACATGTCAAAGAATATTAAAAAATATAACAGTTCATTTCAATTGTAAGAATATATCACAATATTACAGTTTTACTTTATTTTTTGATCAAATAAATGCAACCTTGGTAAGCAGAAAAGTCTTCTTTCAACATTAAAAAAATGACTCCAAACTTTTAAATGGTTGTATGGCATTCATACTTTAAGAATGCTACATTTTGAGACACTTGATGACACCTTTTGTTTTTTTCACCACAATAATTATTCCCACTCATTTGCTTTCGAAGATGCATTTAATGCACGTTCACAAATCTGATCACCTGATAAACCCGATCAGCTAACCTTATATTGAAACTCACTAGGACAACAGTGCAATGCAGGCAATGAAGTCCTTCTTGACCTGTCATTGTACCATCTGGTCTTTGCATGAATCACTGTTGTAATTAAAGGCCGCAGAGCATAAAAGCCAATAATGGAGAATTACACTCCCTCAACCCCAAGCAGATGCACCGGGTTCCGTCAGCAGACAGAAAGGTTTAGGGGGGCATAACTAAAGTTTGTAGTGGGTTAATCCCCCAGTCTTGAGAACCTGAGCACATTTGCCGTATCAAGTGGGAGGCTGGGGTGTACGGTGTCTGTCATGACTGCCCTAATAGTTCTCTGACATCTATTGATTCAGGGACAGCTGTAAGGCTCTGTCACAGAAGCCAGCGGCAATCACAATACATTAGCTTGATGGCATAACTCAGCCTCCACAGGTCCATATACTGACCCAAATAATGGTACTTGTGCTTCTTAATGTCTTAACTAAACAGAAAGGTGAAATGTCAAGTGCGCTTTTTGATTTTGTAGACTTCTACAGTCCAATGAATATTTCTCTTAAACCGGTATTTTAGTTTTTAATTAGTCAAAATATAAATGAAATGCCACCGTAACTCCTTACAAAACACAAGCAGGTGCGCAAGAATAAACAGAAGCAAATAATCTAACGAAAATAGATGAATCCCACACACTATAGCATGCAAATCTTATTTTAATACAACATTTCGGTCATGCAACTTTCATCATGCAAAGTTTTCGAACAGAAAGTCAAATTTAAAATTCAAAGCAACCAATGAGAACAGCATTACAATTATTAACAGCCAATAACGTAGCAGAACAAAAAAGTATGGTCTATGATCTGTGTATCTTTTACTGGAAGTATGCTTGTATTTTGGCTAATTGTACTTGATTGTTGATCCATTGAAGTAGGTTGTTACTTTTTTTGTCTTGGTACATCATCATTGGCTATTATTGATTGTAATGATATTCTCATTGGCTGCTTTGTATTTTGTGTTCTTGTTTCTTGTTTGAAAACAATGCCTGATGAAGGTCACATTACTGGGATGTACTAAAAGAAGATTTTCAAGCTATAGTAGTGTGGGATACATATATTTTTGTTAGGTTTTTAATTAGTCTAATTTCAGTTGACGTAAATCTAATGCACATAAATGCATTAATGATGACGTTAAGTATCTCTGTCAAAAGAATCTCCTCCACCCTCCATTTGAACTGCAGTAACTGTTCTCTGTTATGGCTCGATTAATAATTGTGCAATATTTGAATGTTTGATTATTAAAATTTTACTCCTCAGGCGTGAATTCCACCTTTTTTCCCACAGGTCAATTATAACTATTCACAACATTACGTTTCTGTATTTATGGTCCTGTAAGGTGTGACAGGACAGTTTATTTAAGTATGAAATCTGCATTTTTTTTTAAATATAACAGATATAATGTAAAACCTAGGCCTATTTGAAAGGCAGCAAGCAAGAATGAAAGGCTAACAGAGAGTTAACTTGTGGTCCAATAGCAGTTCTCTTGTTTGATTTGTTGTTGTTGGATGATTAATCTCTCAGGACTCTTAGGGTGACTAAAGCACAATGTGGGTGTAAAGTTGCCCTGAAGCAGTGAGCTGACAGTGACTTTTTTCAGCTTAGTGAGGCTTCATTAGGCTGTATGTGAAGAGGAGATAAAATGTTTTCAGTTTCGTATAAGCTTTTTATTTTGCCTTATATTTTGCATTGTGAAAGTAATAAACATCCTTACAGATTTATATTATAGCTAAAATAAAAACTTTCAGATGACATGCAATTCAAATTTCAGATGGTTATGAGTAAAGTGTACAGATCAAATATAAAATGAAAAAAAAAAATGAAGACAGCATTTTAAGTGCAATACACATACACAGCTCTCATAAAACATACAAACAAAACCTGAAGGTCTTTTGAGTTTTGTGAGTTTTGTGCAGTGAAGTGAGGAATCTGAGCCCTTTAGTCTTGTTGGTGCTGTGTAAGTGCGCCCTCTGGTGGTTTCTGCATCAAATCATTTTAAATGTTGTGGTTCAGCTGATTTTAGGTAAATAAACAGCAGAAGTAGTACGTCTGTTTTATGGACAGCTGATAGAAAAAAGACGGAAAAAGACAGCATGTTAATAAACTGCGCCTAGTTTTCTTTTGAATTAAATACCATTATGTCATTTTTACATACTGTGCAACATAAAAATGCCTATACGAAACACTTCTAATAGCATATACTGCATATAATCTCCACAGAAACGTGGAGGTGCAACTCATGTTTCTATAATGCCAGCTGAGTGTATCCATTATAGCTGCATGCTTTCTAAATAATGTACAAGTATGTTAGTGATTTAATTTCTGACATGCTTGCACATCATTTGTGACCCTGGAGCACAAAACCAGTCTTAAGTCGCTGGGGTATATTTGTAGCAATAGCCAAAAATATATTGTATGGGTCAAAATGATCCATTTTTCTTTTATGCCAAAAATCATTAGGATATTAAGTAAAGATCATGTTCCATGAAGATATTTTGTAAATGTATTACCATAAATATATCAAAACTTCATTTTTGATTAGTAATATGCATTGCTAAGAACTTCATTTGGACAACTTTAAAGGTGATTTTCTCAATATTTTGATTTTTTTTGCACCCTCAGATTCCAGATTTTCAAACAATTGTATCTCAGCCAAATATTTTCTGATCCTAACAAACCACACATCAATGGAAAGCTTATTTTTTCAGCTTTCAGATGATGTATAAATCTCAATTTTGAAAAATTGACACTTAAGACTGGTTTTGTGGTCCAGGGTCACATTTATGAAACATAACCTTTGCATGCACTGGGCCAGGTCAAAGGTCACTTAGCTACTACAGACAGTGCTGCATGTAGTGTGTGTTTATGATATCATTACTTTGTAATTCTGCAGTGACATTAAGCTTGAATTATTGATAGATTTACAAGAACACACACGTATGTATAGTGTGTACTTACAGCGCGGTTTATCTGGTGGTGCATTGTAGTTCAGGAAATGCTCTATATAACTTATACACTTGCAACCAAGTATTGAAGCGATATAAAGATGGATAGATAGACTGAAAAAAAACATTGGTGTACAATCATTTTTCACTCAGAAATTGCTAGTAAATTTCACAAGTAATTACTAAAAACAGAAAGTAACTCTGAAATGCTCCAGTAGTCTTTGTTTTATTCACAGCTTCAAAAAAAATATTTTTTTACAGTGTAGTAGACAGACAGATAGATAGATAGATAGATAGATAGATAGATAGATAGATAGATAGTGACTGATCAAACATAGAGAATTAAAGAAAAGGATGGGTTGATTTCCAGTAGCAGAAGGAAATGTCAGCGCCACTGGAGAGCTTTATCTTCATTTTCTCCTCCAGTGAGCGCATTACCAAATGCACATGCAGTTATGTCGCGGATGTGAGCGTATCATACACGTTAGGGTTACTATAATTGAGCTCGAGTTGGTGCTGATTCTATATTTCTCTATTCAAATCCATCATACTTCTTTTTGTGGTTTTTCTTGCCATACATCTGTAATTAATTTAGCTGCACTCCACCTCACTCAGGGCAGATATATTCAATTTATGTGTCTCTGTACTTTTAAAGTGTGATTGATTGATTTATGTATACAATTTTCTTTTCTTTTCTTTTTTTAAATTTTTTTTTTGTAAATTACCTTTGCTGGCCTCATAAATGATCACTGAGACTAAACTACTGGACTGCTTCTCAATGATATCCAGGATATATGTGGCATGTTTACATCCTGTTGAAACATTTAAGAAACTGACATTGACTCAGCAGTCACTGACTCTAATTGCCCATCTAAAGTGAAAATCACTTTGGACAATTTAACAAGCGATTAAACCTAAGGTCTCTTATTTCTGTAGTCTGGCCTTAACGCCACTATAGTCAAGTCAAGAGTGACGCTGGGTAACTTCATCTCTTTCTTCATGCCTCTTTTTTACATATACATTAACAACATATCTTTACTCTTTGAAGAACACTAACAGCTTGGGGATGATTTTTTAAACTTCAGTTCAAAAGTTTGAAATCTCTCTGAAGTGTTTCTCTTTTTCGAAATAAGCAGATACCTTAATACACCAATCTATTCAATTAACCAGTAAAGGCAGTTTTTCTCAATCACTTTGGCTTAATTTTCTCAAATCAATAAATTCAGATCTCTGAAAAACTCGTTTCTTGTTCATACCAGATTTGAATTTTCTTATTGATTTAAGCAAACTCCACATATTTTGAAAAAAGTAGAACAAAAATGAAATTTGTACATAAACATTTCCAGGGTTTTACTGCCATGGTGAAAAAAAAACATTTAAACATTTTAACAAGTTCGGCTCACGTGATGACAAAAAAATTTGGCATGACATTGGTCAATTTACTGACACAATAATTAGGTTTTAAAGCATGCATTAAATGTTTGGTCAGGACTGTATTTTAAAGACATGCAATAGAGATGTCATGTCTCATAATAAAACATTTGTGAGTTGCACTTACGCTTTACACAGAATGTTAAGACGGTTTGAAAAAATAGCCAAAGCGTTTGCGGAAAAATGTAAAAATGAAAAATGTTCACACTCAATTAAGCAGCACAGCAATTTTCAGCTGTGCTAATTATAAAAAACACTTCTTGGTTATTAAAGCAGCACATTAGAATGACTTCTTAAGGATTATGTACTGTAAGGTTTTCTGATTGCCTGCTGAAAATGGGCTTAGACTAGCTAGTATTTGACCCTTAACCTCTAAAACCATGCTGACATAAGTCTTGACTCGTGTTGAATACATTTGAATGTTTCTGTTCTCTTCCATCTCTTGCGACCCTGAACTGACCTGCAAATGATTCCTTGTGTCTGTTTCCTCTTATACCTCTATAAGTGTATGTATGACTGCTGTGGAAGCGGTTGAACAGCCTTTTCCAATATGCACCCACAGCTGTACCTGTTCTCACAGTTATGCCAGGCTCTGCCAGCCCCGTCTGTTCTGTGCCCACACTAAAGCCTCCTCCATCTGTTTCCCAGCCTGTCTCTATGTCTCTTTCATTCTCTGTCCCTTGCTAGGGTCTTTGTCCCTGCGGTCCTGCATGGCCATAAACACAAAGTTGATTCTCTGTGAGCATTCACATACAAAGTGGGAGTCTATAGTGAGGTGTATATGAGCCAGAATGTTTTGTGTCCATGTTTTCGGACACATATTTGACTAAAACAGTTCGACAACCTCTCGTGCGTTGAGTTGGAACGGTGAGTGTCTTGGCTGTGTGCGTTTGGAGCCGTCAGGTGCATGAGCCAGTTGAGTTTGTCATTCCTTTCTCTTGATGAGAGCAGGAAAAGAGCTGGCCAGTGGAAGCATCTGTCCGTGTTCTTCTACAGCTGCAGACACCAGAAGAGCAGCCACACTGGAGAAGCTTCATTCAGGGCTAATGCAGACCAGCAGCTTCCTCTTGGAACCATGACAGAAGAGGAAGCGAGTACAGAGGTTTGAGGTGCTCACAGCAGGCTTGTGCAAAATTGAGAATGGAAGAACGGGCTCCCTTTTAATTTATGAGTGTGAATTTGAATTGAATTGGCCACGATGCAGTGGAAGTTGCTTTGGAACGACAGGAAGAAGAATGAACTAAATTGTAAATGACATTCACGAGTATGCATGCTGCAAAATTAGATTTCACTCTGGTACACACACTGTAACAAAAATTGTTCCAAAAAGTTGTTTCAACTTAAAATAATTCGTTACCCTGCTGAATTTTTAGTTTAGTCAACTTGAAATTTTAAGTTACTCAATGTTAATTTAAGGGACAACTGGAATATTTTAGTTGCATAAACTAAAAAATTTAAGTCAGTGGGGTAACAAATTATTTTAAGTTGAAACAATTATTTTTTTTTACAGTGCAGACGTTAATTTATTAAATATTATTAAAATTAATTTTGCAAATCAAATGTAAATATTTATTAACATTTTTCTACATGTTCAAGAGTTTTGTAAAGCAGTTTAAATTTTAAAACAATATTGTCAGTTGTCTTTTTTACTTCATCAATGATATGATACGATCAAAATAGTTCCTAACAAAGCCACACCAGAAGCGTAACACCGAGAAACACAAAGTTTCCCTCATAAATAATTCAGAATTTTTTAACAAATCGGTTGAAAGAATGATTCAGTGAATCACTCATAAAGGTAGCCACTGAATATATCAGTGATTTGAATGAATCGGTTGAAGAAATGATTCAACTAATCACTCATAAAGATAGCCACTTGTTTCGGTCCTGAATGAATCAGTGATTTGAATGAATTGACTGAATGAATGATTTAACCAATCACCCAAAAAACATCCACCTGTTTCGTTCCTGAATGAATCAATGATTTGATCAAATCTGTTTAATGAATGAATGCAGTGATTCTCTCAAGCACAGTCATTTGTCGCCACCTACTGGTGTAGCTATGTAACCTACAGGAAAAAAATATATATGACGTCAAAAAAGACGTTTTTAACTAGACATTCACAAACCAACATTTAAACTGCTTTTCTATTTAGAAAATTACATCTGATACATTACAATTCATTTTAAATTTATACTTTCATTCAAATTCAGTTCAAATGCAAGAATTAATCAAACTGGATTTTAAAAGACATTCTCAGTTATAGCTATATAGAATGATGCACAACCAGTGTTTGGGAGTAACTAGTTTCATGTAACAGAATTACATAATTTAATTATAAAATAAATGTAACTGTAATCTGTTACAGTAACTGAGAAAAACACAACTGGCTATAAAAATCTGATTGCAGCTGTTGATTTCAGTCATGTTTTGCTAAATGTGTATTCATTATGCACAGACTGTGGCCAAACTGAGACTACAATGATGATAATTAATGCTGCATTTCAACCAAAGACCTACCACGTTAGGTCTTTAACCACTACAACACCCACTTTCTTTTTACTCAACGTATTATGTTAAAGCATATACAATACTTTTGCACCAGCCAGCTTATTGAGGTCAGAAATTGTTTAATAATTGTGTGACACTATTCGCCTCTAGGCCTGGCTGAAGCATTGGATAACTGGCCAAAGGATTGCAGTAGCTAAAAGAAAGATTACCCATCTGCCCCCTTTGCTGACTGTGACCTTTGCAGTGGCAGAACTACAGGCTCTGTAGACCCTTATTAATGAGCACTAATCAGCTATTAATCATCTGACATTTCTGGCACATTCCGGGGGACGTTGAGGGTGTGTTGAGGGGGGCCTGGAAAGAGAGACAAGACAAGGATGAAAAAGGGGCTCAAATGTTTTAGGTGAACTGTAATTATGTCAATTTGAACAAGCCCCTAACATCAAGTTCTAAACTGTTTGTGCTAGACATTAATTGTATCAATTGTAGGCATCTTATTGCAGAAAGATGGATTTCCCCACCTTAGTCTTGTGGCGGTGACTATGCACTTGTTTTATAAAGTTTTAAAAATCGAGATTTTTGTCACTGTCTATATGCAACAGAAATCATAATGTGTAATTCATTTGTGCTTGTACACCGTAAAAATGATATGATCAAATAAGTAATGGCAAAATGTTTTTCCGTTAACTCATCAAAAATAATTTAACCAATTTCAACTTCATTTTTGTTATATGAAGTTCAACATTACTTAAAGATGAGCTGAAATGACTTATACAGGCAATTTTATTATACTTAAAAATTTAGTTAACCAATAAATAAATAGTTTGCTGAAACTTGATTGCCCCCTAGTGGCTGGCTGCATTATAGGTCATAAACCCCGCCTTCTCCATACAAATGAACTAAAAAAATAAAAAAAAAATCAAATTACACTTCAAATTAATTTTTCTCAAAGATGGTTTATGTAAATTTGCATAGTTCATATTACACGAATGTATGTTCAAGTGTTTTTCAAGTCATTTTGGTTTTAGTTAGTTATTTGATATATACATATATTTGATGGATACTCCATCTTCCAGCCTATAAAAACAGCTGATAAAAATATCACAATAATCCACAAGTAGGCTAATCCACACGATTCCAGTCCATCAATTAACATCTTGTGAAGCAAAAAGCTCTGTGTTTGTAAAAAAGAAATTAATATGTTTTTAACTTCAAATCAGTTTCTAGCCTAAATACAATCTATAATAACTTTCTGCGTGTTTCTTCCAAACACAGCTTTTCACTTCACAAGATGTTAATTGATGGACTTGAGTGGTGTGGATTATTGTGATGTTTTTATCAGCTGTTTGCACTCTACTTCTGACGGCACCCATTCACTGCAGAGGATCCACTGGTGAGCAAGTGATGAAATGCTAACTTTCCCAAATGTGTTCTGATTAAGAAATAAATTCATCTACATCTTACAAGGCCTGAGGGTGAGCACATTTTGATTTTTGAGTGAACTATTCTTTTAAGTTTTTAAGTTGGTGGATTTTTTTGTCAACCCAGATCACACAGTTTGAATGAGAATATGTCTGTTTCTTTTCGCAGGACCCTAAAGCATTTGAGTTCTCATGAGGCGCTCCAGTTGGCTGACTATGAAGAGATGTGTCTGTGTTTCAGTCCAAGCTTGATGGTTATAATCATCACATCACTCACTCCGCACAAAAGCACATCTTGCTTGCTTTTGTTTCCTCTCAATCATTTTTGCATCTTATGTCACTTCCAGATTTCAGATCACAGGAAGCATTTGGTGTCACCCCCTGATTATCTTCTCCTTGTTCAACCTTCCCTTCTGTGATCGTTTTGATAGATACTGAATAACAGATATTATAGCTTTAAAGGCTTGCATGGATGATGGAGATTATGAGTGTGTGTTATATTTGAATGTAACAAACATATGCCGCTCTCACACGGAGTTATTTACTTCAGGATTCATGGCTTTTGACCAAAACATTTTCTATGACTTTTCTATGACTTTCCCAAATATTCGTAATTACAATATAAAGATTAAAAAAATGATTTAAAAACATATGAAATGCATTAAAGCTGAGCATAACTCAATATATAACTCGATATATAATTTAGGGTTGAAGAAAATGCCAAAATATATACATATTAAATAATATATATGTTAAAATCTTCTTTTTTTTTCAACAGTATATGCTGTGTTGTGATTTCTTCTATGTGTACTTTCTTTATTCTTCGTTGGACTGTCCTGCAGTTAATCAACAGTGTTACAATCATGGCCAGTCGTCTAATTTCTCTAATGAATTGTCAGTACAATGCCAGATACTGTTGAATATAAGACACATGGTTATGAAAACTATTCTAATTAATAGAAAATTAGTGCTGGAAGCCAAACTAATGAATTAACACTTCCTCTGTCTGATATGATGAGCTGATTAATAAAGCCTTTGGGTTTAGAAACTGAAAATAACCACAAGAGGTGCAGTATCAGCATTAGCATCTAACAATATAACAGTAAGCTTGTATGAAAAAGGAATAATCGCAATCCACCAGAACCATGATACTTTTATATAAATTCCTATTGTCCTCTTATGGAAATTCCTCCTTTTTCTTAAATCAATGCGTGTATAGGTTTGTAAAGTTATCTGAAGAGTGAACTAATGTTTCTTCTGGCCTTGCTCATCTGAATAACCACCGTATTCTCACCATCAATATATTTCCAGTTGATTAACGGCATAAAACTGGTAATGTAAAGCTAGATTAAAATCTATAAGATAGATTGTGCATGAAAGAATTTTTAAAATCTTTCCCAATGTTCATGCTCAAAGGATCATTTATCATTATAACATGGTGCTATAACACTATCTTCCTCACTGATGCCCTCCATTTGCAAAACGCTTTTTAATGTAGGCACAGTGAGTGAACACAGTTCATGTACATGAAAGGTCTACAGATCAATGGTTAAGAGACAGAAAGTAATTTTTCCTTGTTCTTTATGTTAAGCATGGCAGCACGACAATTATTTGCTTAAGTACTGAAGAAATGCTACATGGAATCAGTTTGCAAGGAGTAGGCCTAGTCTAGTCAATCATCAAGAAAGTGTCTTTATCATATATAGATTTACATTTACATTGATAAAAGTGAAAGGTGTGTCTTTTTTCTATAGCTTTCTGCCAGCCTCCACTATAAAAATAAATGAGCTAATTAAGTTAAATGCAAACATCTATGATGTTGCCAGTGTCGTTTTAGGCAAATCTTGTCAAAAATGTTCATATGAATTTATTCACAAATTAATAAATATTTCCATATGTTCTAAATTTACATCGGCTCATGTAATGTACTGATGAAATAACTTGCTGCCAGTGTCATCTCCAATTCCTCTCTACAAACAGGCCAACATGAATTTTGTCATTCATTATTTGCATAATATGCTAACACATGCCATCTTTCCAGCACAAACTGAGAGCCACAGCTCTGTTATGAAACTAGCCTAAGGCCAGTGGCCTTTTATTTGAGTAATGAATTGTTAATGTATTTAAATTATATTTGCTCTGTCAATTTAAATCAGCTCAATTTGGTGATATTAATTAAACATAGTTGTATCTGACAGCCTTACAAGCACTTCATGATGCCTAACTCCATAGCATTGACTTATCTTTTTACGGTTATTTGACATTATGTTTTTGGAAATACATTTTATGTGTGTGTAATACATCTAGTTAACATTTGTCATGTTAACGATTGTTTAATGCAAATATCTGTTTAAATATGTTCAGTTTCGTGCTGGAAATTAGCTTATCACCAATAATAACACTATACATTTTTTTTAGCTATGGTCAAAATTATAGCCTACTATAATTTTAAGTTCTCCTACTATGGTTTTCCTAAGAAGCAGACGCTTCTGCGTGTCATCTTGCGACGTGGCGTCCACGCCCATCTCGAGTTAAAGACAACCGTTTGGCCAATAGCAGAGCTTCTAACATTCCGCGTGCTTCATAGCCTCGTTATGATTGGCTGTCGGTTGACACGCACCCATTCTGGGTTTGGTTGTAGCCTTTAGTGATCCGCCGGGTATGTTTGAATCGAAAATGAAAAGAAGTGACTTGTGCTCTGATGACTTGGATTGTTTCGTTCTGAGTTGATAACAATCGAAACTCGTCGCCTTGGCAACCGCAGCTTCTGTGATTTTGACGGCGGTCGATCACGTAACTTAGTTAGAGCTTATAACTTTGTGTCAGTTTTAAACTCTCCCTTTGCTTTGGATTGCGTCCTTTAGGCATGGATGTCTCGACGTATTTATGGTTTTTGTCGCTTTGCACGTGTCTGGCGCACGGAAAACCTACTCTCAGGAAAGAAAGAGTTCATCACGATCCTGAACTGAGCAGACAACCCCACGAAGATAACCAGAGCTATCAGTACGACCATGAGGCCTTTCTGGGCAAAGAGGAGGCCACCACATTTGATCAGCTCACCCCAGAGGAAAGCAAAACCAGATTAGGGTAAGATTGTTCAAAAGAGCTACTTCAGCATTGAAGCATGTCTTTATATGTGGATCAGACAAGATAAGGCTGTTGAAGATGACAAAAAGGAGAAATAGATTAATAACCTAGTTTAAAAGGTGTGAAGTTGTTAGAAATGGAAGATTTTTCATCAATTTCTACACACATACACACACACACACACACACATATATATATATATATATATATATATATATATATATAGGGGTACTTCATTTGACCTCAAAGACATTTTTATGATTTTCCTGTCACATGACAACAAAATCCCTCCTGCATGGTGGCTGCCACACTGTCATGTTATATATAGAAATGTGTTGAATATCAGGTTTTATCTCGTTTCTTGCCAATTTAACAAGTTTTTCAGCTCACCCATTGGGTGTAATGGGCGTAGGCATGAAACCTCGTCCTCTTCCCACAGAGCTCGCTCTCCAGTCTCCAGTGCTGTGAGTGGGAGGGCTGTCTTAACATCACAACGTGGCATCAGAGATAAAAATAATGTGCTGTTGACAGTCTTCTTGTCACTTGGACTCTGGTTTCTGTCAAGAACATTTCTGAGTCATATTTCAACCAAAAATAAGCTTAAAGAAATAAGAAAGTATATTTTGCTTAACGAAAATGAAGACTAGGAGATGAAATGCAAATATAGGTAAATAAATCATTTTTTAAAAATGTTTTAATATAAAAAATGGTAAAATGTTTTATTACGTTTTAAAATGTTATATATAACGTGCATTTTATTTGAGATTAATCAAGGTAGTATTGCAGTAAAGAGAGATATCACTGAGTAATAAATACCAATGAATAATCCAAATTATTAAAATAATAATAATAATAATAATAAAAACATCTATAGCAAATATGTTAAAATATGTTCACCTTCATGCTGGAAATTAACCGATCGCTATTAATAACAATACTATAAAACAATACTATAAAATTTTAGCATCCATAAAAAAAATATATTTTTATTTTTTTAAAAAAGGATATATATATAATATGTAGATAACACATGCATTTTATTTGAGAATATCAAGGTAGCATTGCAATAATGAGAGTCACCACTGAGTAACGCTAATTATTAAAAAAATAAATTAATAAAATAATAAAAACATCCATAGCAAATATCTGTTTAAATATGTTCACCATTATGCTGGAAATTACTGGTCACTATTAATAATAATACTATAATATTTTTGCATCCAAAAAAATATTTTTATCTAAAAAAACAAGAACGTATCACAATATAAAAATAGGATATATATATATATATATATATTACACATACACTTACACACATATCTTGCATTTCCTCTTTCTCCTTCAGTTTGTGGGGTGCAATATATCTATTTTCATAGGAATTTGATTGATCCACCATGTTTGAGGTGAAAAGCTAGAAATGTTACTCTGGTGTCCATTCTATTATTTGTTTTCTGTGAGTTTCCATTTTATTCTCGTTTTTTCTTTCTATGCACTTATAAATTCCCTAGGAAAATAGTTGATCGTATTGACAGCGATGTTGATGGATATATTACCACTGATGAACTCAAGGCCTGGATCAAGAGAGTACAGAAGCGTTACGTCTATGAGAACGTTGCAAAGGTCTGGTCTGACTATGACCTGAACAAAGACAACAAGATCTCATGGGATGAATATAAGCAAGCAACTTACGGTTACTACCTTGGTGAGTATTTCTGATCGAAAACTTTTAATAAAAGTATAATATTGATGTCAAAAAAGACACCGTCATGGGATTCAACTTCTTCTCTTCTCCCAGCCAATCCAGAAGAGTTTGAAGATGCAACAGACCAGTTCAGCTTCAAGAAGATGCTTCCGCGAGATGAACGCAGGTTTAAAGCTGCAGATATCAATGGTGATTTAGCTGCAGAGCGAGAGGAGTTCACTGCTTTCCTCCACCCAGAAGAGTTTGAGCACATGCAGGAAATTGTGGTTCTTGTGAGTGTCGTTTGGATTGTGGGGTTTGGATTTTAGACAGTGGTACTTACTGTCAGTTTAATTATGCAGACTATTGAAAATCATGTTATTATTTCATAAAGTAACTGATTCATCCCATTCCCATTACTGTACTTTCTTCAATCAGGAAACTCTGGAGGACATTGACAAGAATGGAGATGGTCATGTAGATGAGGACGAATACATTGGTAGGTTCATCTGCATTTTTGTATGAAGGACAGAAAGTATCACAAATCTTGTTTTACAGACTAAAACGCTTGACAAAATTGAACTATTCTTTTAATGTTCTGTATCCAAGGGAAGACGTTTTCAGTCTTTTCTTCTGTTTTACAGCGGACATGTTTGCTCATGAAGATGGTGGTCCAGAGCCAGACTGGGTTAGAATTGAGAGAGACCAGTTTTCGGATTTCAGAGATCTGAATAAAGACGGGAAGATGGATTTAGAAGAGATTCGTCACTGGATCCTGCCGCAGGACTATGACCACGCGCAGGCAGAGGCCCGGCATCTGGTGTACGAGTCAGACACAGACAAGGTGAGAACCTACTGAGATACTGTCCAGAAATATCTCCCAAAATTTCAGTATTGATGCTATAGAGACAAATAAATGCATACTAAAGATTAATCAGGAGAAAAATACCTTATGAAGTTATTTAAATGTATTCATTTATTTGATACACATTACCATTGAAAAGTTTTTGTTCAGTACAATTTTTTTTTTTTTTTTTTAAAGAAATTAATGCTTTTATTCAGCAGTGACACATTAGAGTGATCAAAAGTGACTTTGTTATTAAAGAAATCATATTTCAAATAAATGCTGTTTTTTCTGTTCATCAGAGAATCCTGAAAAAGTCACAAAATATTAAGCAGAACACCTTTTTTAGCATTTATTTATTTTTGAACATTGATGAGCCGTAAATCAGCATATTAGAATGATTTCTGAAGAATCATGTGACACTGAAGACTGGAGCAATGATGCTGAAAATTCAGCTTTGCATCACAGGAATAAATTACATTTTAAAATATAAGAAGTAGTTATTTAAAATTGTTATAATGTTTAACAATTTTAATTTTTTACTGTATTTTTCATAAAGTAAATGCAGCCTTGGTGAGCATAAAAGAAACATTAAAAAGTGGACATTTCAAAGCGTTAAAAAATGCATTTTTAAAAACAACAAAGAAAATTAGTTCGAATAATTCCTGAAAATTGATGTCCCAAGGTAGATTAGATATTATTTTTAGCTATTAAACATTGTGTACATTGTGCATACAGCTGCAATGTTTTTTTTAAATAAATGTAGCCTACTAGATTTCCAACTTTTTAAAGATACCTTTACTAGAAAAGTAAATTTTACCAGCAATTTTATGACAATTTAATGTTTTGTGTGAAAAATTGGCTGACGTTCAGTCTCAGGAACACGCATGGTCAACATGTTTATCATCAATACCCGTGATGCCAATCTCCTTTGGACTTTGTCATCGAATCAAATAGAGGACCATAACTATTGCGAACACACATTACATTTTATTACTTTAGCTGGCGCTTTTATCCAAAGCATCTTAGAAATGAAGAATATAACCAGTCAAACACACATTCATCATGTGGAATGTTACAATTCTTTAGGACCAGATGCTGACCAAAGAAGAGATTCTTGAGAACTGGAACATGTTTGTGGGCAGCCAGGCCACCAACTACGGCGAAGACCTTACCAGGAACCACGATGAGCTATGAGCCCAAGTGAGGGTGAGGATCTCTACCTGAGAACGCAGGTATCCTGGACTCAGCCTCCATGGCATTCGTTCCATCAGAAGCCATGCCAGTGACTGATGTATTGCAGCTCTACCTCACAGACTGGACATAGAGGAATCACTGACTGGTGGCTGTAGTCCCTAATACATATTTCACTCTATGTGCTTTTTATGGGTGGCCGAGGAACTCCTCTGTCCTGGTGAAATGAGCTGCTACAGATTTCTTCAGCTAATGCTGAGCCTTTTAACTCAAACAGGTTTTTTTGTTTTGTTTTTTTTAAAGCAATCATACGATGACGCCTTTACTTATACAAGCTGTGCCTATTTTTGTCTACAAGCATTCTATTTATTTAGAATTTGAATTGAATTTCATTCTTTGATAGATAATACAACACTTTTACTACAGAAAGCACTACAAGTCAGTGTTGAAATACAGTTATACATACAGTACTCTAGACATGTAATTATGTTGTAGATTATCACAGAGTTCCCATTGCTGCCCAATAATGAGTCCTTTATGTTTTGACAAACTCTACATGTTCTAAACACAGCTGCCTCTGATGCATTATTTTTGTCTCTTTTTACGTTTGCACATGTGGTCTATTTTCTGCTCCTGTCTGGTAAAATTCAGCCCTCTTCAGACAGTAATTATAACTCAGGGGTTCTGTTGTTCGGTGAACCTAGAAGTCATATTTTACCATATGGATTATATTTGATGACACAAATAGTGTATGAAATGTTTATGTATGTGCATATACACAACTGTTCAAAAGTTTAAGGTTAGTATTCTTTTATTCAGCAGTGATGCATTAAATAGTTTCAAGTCACAGTAAAGACATTAGATTAAAATATAAAACGTTTTTAAAATTGTAATAAGATTTCACAATATTACTGTTTTTACTGTATTTCTGATCAAATAAATGACTTCATTCCAAAAAAAAAAATATTACCCCAAACATTTGAATGGGTTAGGGTTATGGTTAGTGTTAGTTAATGGTTTATACACATGCTGTTGCCATTTTAATGACCCGTGTTTGCATGATTTGCCTCTCAAATTTCTTTCTTCTCGTAATTCATTAGTGATTTTTGCGGTGGTATCTTAATTTCCAAGCAGTAAATTTTTAACGTTTCTCAATTACAAACCTCTATTATATCCAAAATCTGCAAATGCTTATTGCTGCACAGAGTCAGGTACAGTAGTATGGCTTGGACACGTAGCAGCGGTCAATAAATAGTTTCACAACATTTTTTATTTATTTATTTTTTATTTTTTTCAAATCTCTTAGAGATATCAATTCGGATGGAGAATATATTCCTGCACACGTGGGAGTTTGTCTAAAAACAGTCTGTCATTTTGCCCGAGTCTGTTTCTCATTAATCTGAAGTGATCCGCTGAAAGGTCAGTGATGGTTCAGACCAACTGTGAAGCTGCTTAGATGATGGTCAAACACATTTTCCAGTTATTTCTCACAGAATTTTACCAGACATTCAACAATTCACTTAAATGATTACCAAATTAGTCTAAGTCTTCATTTTTTTTGTTACCAAGATTTTGTTTTGTTTTAGCCACAGAGGCTTTCTTGAATGTTTATATTGTGAAAATGCTTTTAATTTAATTTACGAAATGAAATGATGCCATGTTGTTAAAAAACTGCTCGAGAAATAGTAAAGGAGGCAAAACATGCTCAACTGTCTGCCAACGAAACACAACATTTTTCATTTGAGCCAATATTTTCTTTTTCTCAGTGATACTTTGCAAAAAGGTTCAAATCTTTCATAAAACTTTTAAAATGGTTTTTCATTGTTGGATTTATTTTGCATCATGACTAACAACACCCCCCCCCCCCCCAAAAAAAATATTTATTATAAATATAAATATATATATATATATATATATACTGTTTATATATATATATTAGTGCTGTCAAACGATTAATCGCATCCAAAATAAGTTTTTGTTTACATAATATATGTGTATTATGTGTATATTTATTAAGTATATATAAATACAAACACATGCATGTATATATTTAAGAAAAATGTTTATATATTAAATATATTTATATACAATATAAGAATAGAAATATCTAAATGTATATACATGTAAATATTTTCAAAATGTATACTGTATGTGTGTGTATATATACATAAATATACATGGTACACATTATGTAAACAAAAACTTATTTTGGATGCGATTAATTGTGATTAATCATTTGACAGCACTAATATATATATATATATATATATATATATATATATATATATATATTAGTGGTGTCAAAATTAG